>JAQFXM010000326.1:0-55392 GCA_034693345.1 Entomobrya multifasciata
GCCTATACTGGTCATGAGATATACTGGTCAAAATTTCGGTCGCCCTTCAGGGCCAGTATAGCCAGAGTCAACTGTATATCTATTCTCTACTTCTTTTCTGTCCTTCCTTCCTAATAGGTTATGTACACGTATTACTCACTAACACTACCACACAATTCATCCACTTCAAATAATTTTTTAACTGTTTAGACTTAATAAATGCATCAAAAAACTTGTCGTTAAATTGGTCCAAAGACAAGAAGTTAGTAGGTTTTTTTATAGCGTGTAGGTAAATTGATTAATTAAGAAGTAGGCGTTTTTTCAAATAAAATTTGGTAAATCATCTCCCTTTTTTGTTGGCGTGTTCTGACTCTGAAAGAATTTGTCGGAACAGAAGAACAACCGAAAAATCATAAGTAGCTCAATCGATTAATATCCCAACAGATATACACATCCCCACACAATCTCCTTTGCCCTAAGATTTTAATTTTAATGCTAATTAAAACAAACTTATGACAAAAAAAAGCATTTAAAATAAAATACTTCAAAAAAATTAATGTTTAAGATAAGCCCTGCTTGTTAAGTTGTAATTTAAGTCTGTAAGGCTATTATAAGATTTTTAGACATCTCTTTGTTGATAAATAAGGACGTATTGGTAAACTTAAAATACTTTTTAATTAATAAAGATCATAAAATAAGTAATCAAATCGGTTAACAAAGATTGTTATACACCGACAATTAAATCTACTGAAAAAATACGTAAAATTAATAAAAAAATATCACTGATGACCAGATTTACTGAAAAGAAAATTTGTGCAAGTGTCAACATCACGTGTACACTCTCGCGTCATTTTGTTACGCCGTGCGATGGAAAACATTGTTTAGTTTACAAACAAATGTAACAGCTGTAAACAAAGTTGATTTCATAATATACGAGTTTTCTTACAAGAAATTGAGTTAATTTTTATAAAATAGGGAGTAATTATTACAGGTGTGGCATTTAAATTTCATGTACTACCTTTTTACTTTCGTTAAACCTGTAAGGAATTAGTATTACGCAATTTAGCAATAAAGTTGAGTTCTATTTTGTAAGTTTCCAAATTTTTTGTACCAGTTTTTTTGGTTATAATAAATAATGATACATAAGAATGCACATAATGTAGAAAACATTAGCGCAATTTCAACTTGTGAACTTTTTGTAACTTCGAAGTGACGTAATTGGTGATCAGTGCCTGAATAAATCTGTATGATAGCTCTGGCGGGCGTACACACTTGGTAATCATTAGAAAACTGTTAGTTGAATAATTAACATGGATAACAACAACCGTCAAGTGGCTGAGGGTGACCAGGCCCAATCTCAGCCGGGGTATTATGGAGTTACATCACCTATTAGCCTTGCAGAACCTAAGCAGGCTGATGTGAAGTTAAGCAAGGACCTGGAAGCGGCTATGAAGCCTCATGGAATGTTTGAAACTGTGCAGGAACTGACACATCGTATGGAAATTTTAAGCAAATTAGATTTCCTGGTGAAGGAATGGGTGAAAGAGGTCAGCATCCAGAAAAGTATTCCACCATCCGTTGCAGAACATGTAAGTTTTTTAGTAGAAAATTGACAATTATTAAAATGTTTTAGTTTTGAATGCGTGTGTACATGTGTATGAATATATATTTAATTTGATTTCGTATTTTATTTTCCCATCAAGGTTGGAGGAAAGATCTACACTTTCGGATCGTACAGATTGGGTGTCTGCAACAAGGGTGCTGATATTGACTCGTTGTGTGTCGTTCCAAGACATATTGATAGGTCGGACTTTTTTACTTCATTCTGTGAGATCCTGCGGCAGCAAACAGAAGTGTCAGATTTGAGAGCAGTTGAAGAAGCCTTTGTCCCAGTTATTAAGATGACATTTGATAACATTGAAATTGATATGACATTTGCACGATTAGCATTGAAAGAAATCCCAGAGGACCAGGAGCTGACAGACGATCAACTGCTGAGAAATCTTGACATGAAGTGTGTGCGCAGTTTGAATGGGTGCCGAGTTACTGATGAAATTTTAAGATTGGTTCCTAACATCGATAGTTTCAGGTTGGCACTACGAGCCATCAAGCTTTGGGCGAAAAGTAAGTTGGCATTTGAATTATATCAAGTTTATATAGTGTAAAAATTGTGAGTTAGGATTGATTGAGTGGTCTCATTTGATTAATGCAAAATTGTATTTGAATTTATAGCTCATGGAATATACAGCAACGTTTTAGGATATTTTGGAGGTGTTTCATGGGCTATGTTGGTTGCACGGACATGTCAACTTTATCCGAATGCCGCTGCATCCACAATCGTTCAGAAATTTTTCTTAGTCTTTTCAACGTGGGCATGGCCGAAACCTGTGTTTTTGAAAATGCCCATTAACCCCGCTAATTTAACATTTACCGTGTGGGATCCCAGAATTAATGCCGCAGATAGGTACCATTTGATGCCAATTATCACCCCAGCCTATCCTCACCAAAATTCGACCTACAATTGTTCGCAGTCGTGCAGACAGATTATTATTGACGAGCTGAGAAGGGGACTAGAAATCACAGAAGACATTTATAACTGCAAAGCGACATGGGACAAACTGTTTGAATCCCCCAACTTTTTTACAAAATACAAGTAAGTGGAAACAATTTATCCTAGTTGTATGAAAGATAAAAATGTTAATTTGAATGGGGGACTTTAAGCTATTTTCTTTTCTTTCCCTAGGCATTACATTGCTTTGATAGCCAGCTCAAACTCGGAAGCTGATCAATTGAAATGGTATGGGCATGTGGAATCCAAGCTTCGTTTTTTAATTATTAGTTTAGAGAGAAATCAGCACATCCAGTTGTCTCACATTTGGCCTAAATCATATCAACCTGTGAATCCGCAACCCAATCGTCACACTACGCAATGGTTCATCGGTCTAGAGTTTGCCAAGTGTGGAAGCTTGAATGTAGATTTGACAAGTGACATCCATAATTTCACAGCTCAAGGTAATTGGCAGTGAAGAAAATTTGTTTATTGTATGATGATGTGTTCGCTTCCATTGCGTGATATTAATTTGTTTGTTTTTTAATTTGTAGTAAGGGCAGAGGGTGAACGGCGTAATTTGTACAGCGAAGGAATGGAAATCGATGCTAGATACGTAAGGAGGAAGGACTTAAATCAGTACTTACCTGTATCCATTCTTGGTAAAAAGACTAGGGTAAGTTTAAAAAATAAATCTAGTGACGCGTTAGGTGAAAGTTTTTTTAATTTACTAGAGTCATATTTTTATGTTTTCAGGATGGGGATGAAAATCGCAAGCGTAAGAAATCCAGTTCGATTAGTGAGGATTCAAAGAAAAGAAAATCAGAGGAGGTAAGAAAGAGTAATGATGAATGATGTTGACGAAGACGATGCTGATTCATCTGTTTGTAAAGATGCTACTTAATCTTCTACTACTGTTACTGGCAATGTGGTTTTGAATTGTTGACAATATGTTATGGAGGAAACACGGACATTTTATGTGACAAGAGTGTGCAGATTTGACGAATTCAATCCAGTCTTAATTGCCTTTCTTTTCAGCTAAACTTTCGGTCTCTTCGTGTTCCGTTGGAACAGTTACATTATACTGGGAACGTTTGAAGTCTAATTAATTTTATGGAATTTGATTTTTCTCAATTTGCAGGTGAACTCTTCACTAAATGGAAGTACAACGGACGAATCTTTCGCTAATAACTCACAAGATGCTTCAAATTCTTCTGATTTGGTAAGTGCTGTCTGATTTGTTGTTATACATGTAGAAAATTACATGGGGAAGAAAATTTGCAATTAAGATTTGATTTTAATTTTGTTCAAAAGTTGGAAGAAACTCCCAGTGACCCTATCGAAACAACGACTGGGCGTAACGTGATAAGTGCTGCTTCCTCTGGTATCAGAAATGGAGAGGTGAGTGTGTAATGTAAACTAAAAATTGATAAAAGTACTCACATTGGCATAGTTGTTAAGTCGGTACCTGTTTATGTGTCACAGGGCGTTACAGCGTAGTACGGTGTCTCTCTAATGGAATGATGTGGTATCATGACGAATACATCAGTTTGTGCATTGTTTTCTTACTATTTTATATCAAATATAACTGTCCGGTTTAGTGTTGTGATGGTGTAACTGATGGATCTTTTGATCCAGTGCTTCAGTTGTTAGCGCATCATTATTGACAACGTTGACTTCCCAGTGCTCATGGACTGGGATATCAAGCCGGAAGTTATTAAGTATCATCTATAAGTCTCCAAAACATCAGTATAGTGTACATAACTAATTTTACTTACTGAACACGACAAAGAATAGTTATTATGCTATCATCGGAATCATTGTATGTAACATTTTTGATATTGTTAAGGTTTTGTTGTTATTGTTTTTGTTATAACTGTTAAAATGTACACGTCCAAACAACGTCAAAAGGACATCCCTTTAATGATTTGGATAGTTTGCACTGCTTCAGAATTCCATCATTTATAGTTCTAGTGATTGTGAAATGTTGTTTTAAATATAATTTTGTATAAGTGTACATATAATATGTTTAGCCCCAATGTGACGCGTTGTTGCTCACTATAAAAATTACAAAAAAATATCGTTAGGTTATATATAATCAAACACATTGACAGAATAATCAAATTAACAAGTAATCTGAATTTGCTTATCCTATAGACTAAGAAACAAAAACATTACAAAAATTGGTTGTTTTATAGAAAAACAATACATTCCTGTCGATAATCTTGTTCCTAGACATTTTTTTACACTATATATAATTTTTAGTATTATAGACTGCGACTATGTAAAAGAAAATAACTGGTATTATGAAAAAAGTGGCAAGCCTAAAGATATAAGAATCATTATGTGCGTTAGGGATTAATATTATCATTTTGTCGAATTCGGATAAGATCAGTAACCACCCCTTCATATGGTACTTGACTTAAAATAGGTATACTATTTAAACTATGAGAATGGAAGGTGGCATTGTTTGTAAAACAATTGAATAATTTAAAGATGAAAGGTAATGTATGAAAAAGCACAAGGATAATGATGCCTTACTCGTTAGTTTCAAGATAAGTTAACTAAAAAATATAACCTTGTCGTAAAAATCACAAAAAAAGTTAAAAAGAAAAGACCAAAAAACAAACAAAATCAAAAAACTAAAAAACAAAAAATAGCAACCACAGAAAACGCTTTGCAGCGTTGTTGAGAGGCTCTCATTCTTGAAGGCGGAGAGGTGTGAGTGAATAGGCAAGCTTTTTTTAATATTGATTGAGATTGAAGGTCATGTGATGGATGCTTTTGCTGACTTGTAAAGCTTTGAAATAGTAAAGTAATCATTATTATTGGTTGTATATTTTTATAGAATTCCAAGGAGAGAGACGAGGATTCAGGACCTGAAAATCGTGCACCTGAAAGTGATGCAAGTGGTAATGGTGTTTCGCAGGTACGAGTCTTGGAAAAGAAGGTCCCTAATGGATGGCACAGGCGTTTCATGAAAGAATGGATACAACCGAAATGTGATCGCCGTGACGCAGCCCCAGTTGCTGGAGAATGCCCGAGGTAGGTATAGTTTTTAGGAATCTTCATTTTCATTTGTATTTTTTTAAATTTATCTGATGAGTTGACTGTAAAGAAAATAGAGCGAATATTCTAATAAGTACTGAAGATTAATGCCAGTGACCTAGAAAATGAGCGAAAGAACAACTTGAACAGAATGGTGTCAGCTAAATCAATTGGATGGGGATAATACCGACGCGATGAGTAATTCGGTTGTATTGTTGAGATGGTGTTGATACGATTATTTTTGATTGCTGCATCATCAAAACAGGTTTTAACTTTTGAATGAATTATTTTACTAAATGAATGAACATAATCCCAATCTTCAAGTTTATTTTTAAACAGGGTATTCGTACTCTCCTTTGAATGATTATTGCAAATGCGTAGATTTTATTAAATATTATCCACCTTAAAGTAAAGGTACTGGCACTGGAAGACTAGGACTTCTGTTCTTCATATATCAATAACCTATTATTATATTATTTGAATTCATTTAGTTTAATGAAATGATTTGATTGTACTATGTATCTGATGATTTGAAATGAATAAAGAAAGAAATAAAAATCCAAAAAAACAAACCGTTAATTTTCTTGTGCTTTATTTCCGGCAAATGTAATAATTGTAATTTTTATTTATCAGTTCCATAAAGTTTACCAACTTCACATTTTTACCAGCAAAATTAAAACTAATTTAAAACAGTGTTGCAGCATTTACATTTCAAAAACGTTCTACTTAAAAATAGTCTAAAGCTAGCAGTTAAAACCGAAGTATAATGCAAATGCCTAAATAATTATAAGATACAGAGTATTTTTTAGAAATCATTAACAGACAATGACATCACTTGGCTGTTTTAAATTCAATTGACCCTTAACACCTATCATTTTAAAATCTCTTCATGGAATTATTTTCGGAAAACAGTGATAAAGAGCACCATAAGAAGATTGTACGTATTATTTTTTAGATGTTCATGAATGAGTTGATTGTTTGATACTGATAAAAGATTACATATAAGCTCTCTTTGAAACTTCACTAGCTACTAATTGTAAAAATTATACAGCAATTATACAGTATTTCCTACTGTTTTGTTAGTGCCCTTGCAATGCAAAGCGTTTTGTGTTATAGCGTTCCAAGTTATTTTATTGTGCTGTGACAAATTACAATGTATGCAGTAAAAAGGTAGATAGAATTCTGTGTAGATATGGCTTGGCATGACATAAAATTGCACAAAGCGTTCATCAAAAATGATATTCATAAATTCATAATTTAATGATAATGTAATGTAATGTACCTCTTGAATAACAAGAAAATACCTAAACTCAACCGTAACTGTAGTGTTCCCTGTATGAAGTGAATGTGAAGTCAAAAAATTAGTACGGAATCTTGTTCAATTGTTAGTATTAGATTAAAGCTGATATGTACGTAATAATACACTCATCATAAGCTATGCATCAAGCACAAGCACTGTAGTTTGATAAAATTAAAGAATTAATTTTTCTCCTGAATCATAATCTCCAAAAGCGCGTTGTATTAGGCACGATATAGCCCAGTATAATTAAAAAGAAAACAATCTTTTTACATCAGTATCACTTTTTATATTTTTCATTCTTAAACTCCGTGTTAAAGTAACGCTGAATTGTTGTCCTAAACTAAATTAGTAAATTATCATTATATCCTAAATAGTCTTTATATGAGTCGTTACGTTAATTATATTTTTGATAGACAAATCAATAAGCAGGCAGATTCGGATACTTTAGCAAGAGATATTTAGTTAGTTGAATTAACCAATGCAAGTTTTTTTTTTTGCTTACTACGTAAGCGTATTTCGAATTTAAAAAATGTTTTTTACCAAAACTTAAAACCATGTAGTATGAGTAGTCTATGATAGATAAAATACCAATTTTTCACATCGCATTAATGTCCTACTATCAAAAAGCAGTACAATATGTTTAAAAAATCGAAAAATTCTATTTTCTAAAAGTAGGTGAAACCTTTCAGTTATGTGTAAATAAGCATATATGTCATATTTATAAAATCTTCTCATTTTCTATCTACTTCACGTATGAAATTCAACCAAACCAGCATAAGGTTAGTTGTATCATGAATCATGATGACGATGTCTTTGAATAGAACTTCATTGAGGATCACTTCAGGATCGTTTTCTGACTTGAAAGGTATGGTGTAGTAGACGTTCATTTAGTTGGACTTCCAGAAAGGCTGTCCAACGTTATGTGAACAAAGAGGGAAGCAGGAGTAAGTGGAACACCCTTCAGAGTATGGAGAGCAACGTAACGGTAACCTGAAAGTATATAAAATAGCAAGAATGTGTATAAAACGGTCTTTTATCTTTTATTCATTGGAATTGGAAGTGATGTGCATTTTCAGAGTACTGCATGCATGCTTTTATCTCTAAGCAAGATGTAGGTTAAAAGCCAATTTTGGCTTTTTACAGAATTTGGTTTAATTCCAAAGACTTTTTTAGAGCAATGTCGGAATAAAGGTTAATAAGATTAAAAAATAGTCTATATGATGTCATTTTGCTGTTCGTAGGCGTTTGAGTAGGGTTGAACTGAACATGAAAAAGTGATTAATAAGAGCTTAAAAGTTTGGAAAAAGTTTGAATTCTTACCAGTCGTAATAGAACTGAACGGTACGGCACCATGGGCAAGCGGCATATCCGCTCCGCTTTGGGAGTGGTCTCTCACCCTGAAGTATATGATGGCTAACTCAGGGCAAAGTATACGGTAAGTGAAACTTTCCTCCCAAATGGGATTAAATCCATTATTGTGTACGACTCTAGTTGTCTGCTTCGATCTATCAGCAGGAATTCCGTGAACCTGTTGGTCGCATCAATTTGCAAAAAAAGAGCAAAATGATGTTATTTAATATGCATGTTTGATTAAGATATCATAGTCAGTCATCTCAAACATTTGTCTTTCGTGATGATGATGGTCATAAAGTCAATATTTTGTTTAGGGTTCGATTTAATGCTTTGAAGTTTGGAATATAGTGGGAATAAGAATCAGGTGAAAGAAATGAATCATCCAAAAGAAACTGGGGAAAGCCAACAGGAAACTCGAACTAATTCAGTTTCCTGCTGAAATTAGATCAGGTAGGCATTACAGCGAATAGGGATATCGCATCGCTGTGATGTGAACTTGGCATTATAATCGTTAATACATGCCTGACATGGAAGACAGAGATATCATGTCAGGATATTATTTTCAAAATATTATTAACATGAGATTGGGTGTAAAACGGGAATGGTGCAATATAACTTTGGACTTTTTGATTGTCTGCTTCTACAGAAAACTCATCATTATTATTGCGTCCCAATTATATAAAACGAACTTAGCATTAACGTTCTTGCTTTTTATCCATTCCAATTTTCACTAGTCTCAAAGTCACACGATGAACTAGATATATGAATTTTTGGTCTTATATGTACATGTCTCTTACCCTGACTTCAATGTATGGATCCACCACTTCGGAAGAACCTGGTGCTTTGGGAATATGTTGGCCACTAATTACACGAACCTTCATTGTTGTCACGCCTCGCCTATCATCCACAGCCTTTGGATTAAATTTCAGCGTTGGGTTCCTGAGTAGATCTGGTTTCAATACGTACCCACATGAACCATTTTCAGAGAAGCGTGAAAAGTTATAAAAGTTGGATACATCCTCTGTCTGATAATTTAGGGCAACTGTAAAACAGAAGAAAAGCTTTTATAGTCACGGTGCATAATATGAAATTGAGCGACTAACAATTCATGAAAACGAGACTCCGAGAGAGAGAAAGCATTCGGTACTTTTTTGCGTGTGTCGAAAAATAAAACTTTTCTTTATTTTTTTGTGTTGCATCGTCATCAACATCACAGGAAAAAACAATGAATAGCATAAATCTTCATTGATGACTATGTAATAAATTCTTCTCATGCGTGTGTAAGAGAAAGCCGTTAGTACGAAAGATCCGTAGAAATCTTTTCACTAATTATACATACTAGAAACGAAACGAGATTTTCCCAATGATTCAAACTCTCCAAAGAACCATTTCAAGTAACAAATGCTTTCATCTTCATTTTTTCTTACCAATCTGGCAGCCCACGTTCCAAAAGTCTACCGGATCAAAATTTGATGACGAGGTTCTGGAGCCCGCTGGATATATTCGGGAAAGTTGCCTTTTATTATAGTCAACAAACATGGAGCCATAGATTTCAATGAGTCGGAGTGCCTTTGCTTCTGCGAAAGAGCTCATATGATAGCACTTTCCAGATTGCATGGAGTCATCGAATGAATGGAAGTGCACGGCTTGAACTAAATTTACTAAAGACGAGAGCTCGGTGGTTACCCCTTTCTGTAACGAAAAAACCATATAGTACATAAATACAAATAATATATAAAAAGAGAAAAGTTTTCAAGTTCACTTAATTAGTTGCCCATTTCATGTATTATGCTTAGAAAGAGTTCGCAAGTGGTTTCAACTAATATAACATTTCTATTCATGCCTACAAGCCAAACAATTCTTTTCTTAGGTAAGCCATTAAACGAAAAGCAACAGTGTTAGGAATGGGTTGATCATTACTTTGTTGGAATAGCAAGAGCTCTTTTTAAGGATTCTGTTTAACTGCCAGCTTTTATATCGTTTCCTAATCTTAAAGTTTTCTTTCCACTTCAAAATCCCTTAATAGCCGTGCAACAAATCGGCAAATTGCTTTTTTCTCCATTGGAATAAAATATTTACTTCTCGAATAAAAAATATAATCCGCCTGGGCGCGGGTTTCTTCATGATACGCAGAGAATATTCCAAGCTGCTAAACATATTGTAGAAAGCTGGCTAGTGGCGGAGAAAGTAGTTAATTTTGTAGAAACATAATTTACTGGTTTTTCAGCACCAAGTCATAATTTTGATGACGAACAACTAAAAGGGCATTTCTACTACTTCGATTTCACACAACTTTAGAAAATAATTTTATTTTTGGAATGGAAAACATAAACTTCGTCGTGTTCGTATTATTCTCTCTTTAACAAAAGAAACTCTGCTTTTGGCGAAAGCATTGTACGGAGAAAGCAAGGAAAAACATTGATTTGACAATTGAATTGAACACTTGGTCGAAAGGGCCTTCAGAAAGTGAAGGCGGAGGCACGTTACAAGTGGAATTTCAACAAAAATACTACAAATTGCTTTGCTCTTGACATCAAATATATACCGAAACGAATACTATATATAGATGATTTGAAGTTACATTTCATCATTTATACAAAAAAAACCTGTTTGCATTCCAATTTTCAAGTGTAAATACAAAAGAAGTGTATTAAATTTCTTTTACATAACTTATTTGCTATTACTGTGTACATTACTCCTAGACGCACTTCGCTGTGAAATGAGCTGTACAAGCGAATAACCCTTACAACCCGATATTTGTCTAACATTCTATTTTAAGATATTTTTCCATAATATTTGCTTACCTTTCGCACGGAAGAGCCAGTTCCATCTATGTAGTCTATGCTTTCATCGGGATCACTGTCATCAGAATCGTCTAAGCTTTCCATACTTGCCTAGATTTTGCGAAAAGATAAATACAAAAAAGTTCAAATTCAACAACACGCAACTTTGGTGGTGGTGGTGGATAGTATTACGCTATTATAACACATTTTGTGAAGAAAAAATGAACAGGAAATGGAGGAAAGCGACAAAAAAACACAATATTGTAGGAAATTAACGTTTTCTTTGCGACCAGAAAGAGCTTCCAAGAACCATCACATATTTCCCATTTTTTTCATCATTTTTCTTCCCAGCTAGATGTATTTACTGTGTACGTGTTCAAATATACGATGTTGGCATACAACCCGAATAACTTTTATTATTTCGATACTCTTTTTTTCCATCGAATTTTCTCTCGGTTTATAGTGCACAACTGCATATCTACATGTTTTCCCTATCATGAATTCATTTTTTCATGTGCCGGAAACATCGTAGAAATACATACATACTTTACTTGTTCTGTCTAAAGAACTATCCAGGGAACTGGAGGAAACGACCTAAAATATGTGTAGCTTTTTTTCGCTGTGGTGTCAGCACCAAAGGAACGAGTTCCCGGTGTCCAAAATTATAAGCTTATTTTTCCCCTGCATATAATATGTACCTATGCAGCACTACTTTGTTAGTTGTTCCTCTACTTTAATATTACTCTTTTCCCTCATCGTTCTTTTTCCCTCCTATTTTCTCCCCACTGTCTTATTATTTCATGTTCACTCTTAGCAATAACCGTTCTATCGTCATCCTAGTCTTGTGCTGCCGTTGCCGTTATTCGCCTTTCTCCTCTCTGATATCTTGTACATATGCATGTCTTACCGTCATCATAGAATGCAATAATGTTGTTGTGTGTCGTTCCAGTCGAGAATGTTTCTTTTGGGATTACTCTTGTGTTTAGTTTTCAGAGTAAGTACAGTAAAGAGAAAAACAAGGAGAAAGAATGCATACACGTTAGATTATATGTTTCCTCGGTTTTTCTCAGTGTTAGAGAGTCAGAGTCAACCGACGAAAGTGTAAAAAATACCGATGCATAATAATCACAATCATATCATGTATAGTTGCACCATTACTTTAGATAGGGATATGTATTTGGTTGAATATGTTTGAAGCTTTCACTATGATCAAACTGGGCACACATTTATGTGCGTTTGGAGGGAGAGAAATAGAGAGAGAAAGAGTTGCGAAACCGGAAAAGTTGGTCTTGGCTACTGGACTCGTCGTTTTTTAGTTTTGAGACATGCTTTCCTTTCCAGCTACACAATAAATGTAGCATTCTTCCCAAATTTAATTCAGTTTAAATAATACGATACATGCTCTTAGGGATTTAGATTACGCTAAGTCGTATTAGATTTAGATAGGCATTGCCCTAGTCGGGTTTGCTACCAGTAAAAAGTAAACATAAAGCTACACGCTTATTATCCTAGGAAAAAACATGCTGTTTGTGCATATAATTTTCTATGTAGACCTTTCTTTCATTATGTTATGATAATTTGTATATAGAGGTAAAAGTAGTAGTGGGAAGAAAAAAACGTACAAGAAATTGGCCGTTTCACGTTACACAATGACATGACAGAGGAAAAAGCAACAGTCTATCGGGAAAACAGTGTATTCTCTCTTTCTGTGTTTGTGCAAGCCCAATAATTTCTTGTTCTTTGTCGGTTTTTCTGTGTGTACATTGCGTTGCATTGTTATATTGTTTAGATCTAGACAGGATGGATACTCCGGGCGAAAAACCACTTCATTAGGTTTACTTAAGAGTTTAGACATGTTGTGCAAACAAAGTGCGACTGTCCGAGAAAGCTGTAATTCTATATATAACATAACATGTACACTATTTTTTTCTTGGTGCAGCTCTCCTGTCGCGTGCTTTTATGGCATATTCAATTTTGTCCTTGGTGGTTGGTGAGCACAAAATTCTCTTCCATTCACATTGTCATTCTCATCACATCACAATCAGACAGAAACTCAACCCAATGTTCAGCTATCCTTTGGTATTATTTTTCTCGTACAGTTTTTTAGAAGAAAGAGGAAAAGTTTTTTTGTGTTATATTTTTAGTTCGAGAAATGAATTTTTTCGTGGTGATTCCATGTTTTTTTACTTGCTATGCTATGCATAAAACCGAGTCTCGTAAAGTTAGCGTGTCAAACACCTCTCCCGCTGCAATTTTCGGCGAAACAAAATTTTATATTATTATTATTGTGTCAACAGAAGTACTAACCATGTCCTGAACTTTGTCCTGGCCTTTCTTTTTTACTACAAAATAATAATAAGTAGCCATGCATTGTATGTATGTACATTGCACACAAATTCTCCGTAAAAAAAACTTGTTCAATGGTCTTCTATTACCTTACTTGGTAGGCGTCCTACCAAGAGCGTATGCTTTGACAATAATACTATGAAGTCTCTCAACTTTTCTCATAACAGTTCACACTTCCTCACTTACCAAAACACACACATTCAACATTGAAGAAAAAAGAAGTGCTAGATGCAAAAGTGGTAAGTACATCGGAAAGTACAAAGTATGTAGAGAGTTTCTTTATAGCTTGTTCTAAAACATTAAGATGGAAAAAAAGTTTGTCTCTTGGAAAGCGTTTGCGAGTTGTCCTAAATTACAAAGTCTGGTTCTAGCATAAAAAATATTCTTTCTACCGCTTTGTTAGCCTTTGTATATTTGTACAGTAGTTTGGAAACAGGAGCAAAACTAACTAACACCGAAAATGCGACGACAGTTTGATTCCTCCAGAAGAAGGGAGATTTGCTTTTTTTCTGAATGTCATTCAAAGTTAGTAAAAAACTTTTCCCCGCTATTTTTTATACATTTTTTTCTTTACCTTTGGTGGACCATTAGCGTATGTTGGGCTGGAAAGCAAGCCATCGTCGAGAACGACCCCTTGAGCTGTATTCACTGACGGTGTTGGAATTGTATTCAAAGTAAGAATGTCAGCAGAGGCAGTTTCAGCATCCCCATCGTCCCCGTCTCCTTCCCCATCTCCGTCAACTGAATCGATTTCCTTTTCAGTTGTGACAACCCCTGAGGAAGAGGACTTTCTCCTTGGGGGTGGCACAGGTTTGGCAGACCTTTTCTTTGCTTTCACAAGCACCTTTCCTTGGAGCTTTTCAGGTGACGGAAGACATTCCATATCTTCATCAGGATCAACCAGGTAGAGCATATCACCCAAAATGTCTTTCAAATAACTAGCCATCTTCTGTTGATATGGCTCCGAGCAATGATTCTCCAGGGAAAGGATTACAGGATAGCGAGAGGTTATGAAAGCATACGGTTTGATTGCATCGGCGAGGATTTCCTTAAATAGAATTTTTGTGGTTAGAGTATAGCCGTGGTACACTATTGGCTCGTCATTTTCACCATCCCAGCAATCCACTACAAAAAAATACACAGAGAAAAAAAGTATGAGGATTCAGAAATAATAAAATATGCTTGAATCAAAATTTATTCCATAATAATAAAGGTAATAATCATGATCCTCTCGATGATTATGTCGAACGAGTGAGTGCTACTGTCTTTTGCAACTATGTAGGCAGGTAGAGTCACCAAAAACCCACCGAGTTCTAGTGTTCCTCTCCAAAAGTCGATTCTAATATATTCGAAGCCTAAAACTCCAAAAAATAATGGAGGGGAAAGTAAAGACACACGAAATAAGGATGTTTGGAGTTTTCGTCTTAACAGGAGATGTGAAAAACAGAAGAGTTTTTACCTATTTATGTCAATAATGTCAGGAATCCCATTATTCGGTCGAGATTTATGGGACCACTATATCTATTTAATATCTACCAGCAGCAAAAACGAAAAGGAGACATGGCCAAACCACATACTGTGTGTCTATCTGGCAAACGGATGTGCTTCTTCAGACCCAACCCACCTACCTTACCTTTCCACTTTTGTGTGCTCTCTGCTAATAATAATGTTGTAAGCAGTACATATTATATAAAGTATAAAATGTGTGCCTGTCTATCTCACTATTACCATCTTACACGAAAATTTCCCCTCTCTTCTTATTATCTGAACATTTGCTACTTCTAGTACTTATATTGCTAGTAAATTGTAATAATTTTTTTTCTTCTTACGTTCCACACAGCGACAGCCCCGTTTTAATGCATCCACGTAGCCCTCGACACTGCTCGCACCGCTCAATTGATTTCCCACCAAGTAGCTACAAACATAATAGAAAAACAGAGAGAATGAAGAAAGTGAAAAAACATAATATATTGTGAATCAAAATCAAAGAAGGGAAATTATTGTTATTTTTCCCCTTCTTTTTGCCTTTCTCCTCATTCACAATTCATAAGCAATAAAGAAAGTAATGGACAAATACAATGGGAATGGGAGAGCTATATGCACTCATTGCGATTTGCGATATCCACCATTTCTTGTTCAAGATAGCTTTGTGTCTTCTCGCACATTAAAATCGTCATCATCATCATTTTTGATGTCATGTTTCCAAGTTCATCCTGATCACATAATAAGGATTTTGAGAAAGATATGATACCGTTCATTGACAAGCAAAAGACAATTTTTTGACAATAATCCATTTGTTATTGCTTGCTCAATCTTTTTCATCATAAAAATGTTCTTCAAAAGTCCATTGTGTTTATCCTCTATTATTATCGTGCTGGCTAGGACTACACATAATGCATTCAATTCGCAGTCCAAGCTAAGCTATAACTACAAGACACTGAAGAGACGGAACCGATGCGATGATGTTGAAACTTACGTGTTATGTGAAGAAGCTATCCAATAGTCAGACAAGGGCTGTGACATATCCTGGTAGATTATTTTGTGCTTGCTGTCAAACAGATCGAAGCGGGGTGAATAGAGCATCTTGAGAAAACCGGATGAAGTCATTTCTCCTTTATTTTTGTGATCTGGAGACTTTTCATAAATTTTTATCAGCTCCTTGCACTCGTCTTCTGTGGCAGTTGAAGGACTTTCATTTTGCTCCTCCCGTAGGAATTGGCACAATTTCGCTGGTGTTATAACCCCATTGGTTGCATACCTTAAATTAGAGGAGAAAATAGAAAAATAAAATGTAGAATAAAATTGGTACATCAAGCAATCTGATCAATCCCTAACTAGATGTGCCCCGATAAGGTCTCCTATTTTTCCATCAATATATTTTCGCGGAAAAATATCTCATGAAACCTTTGTTATCTGTCCTAAAATTGCCCAACTACTCCAAAGCAATATCAATATTATTGTCATCGAACGACAGAACAATTTGTCCAATTTCGTTTCGTACTTGACCGGCTCTCTATTTGAAGATATCTAGACAAGAGATAAAATTGAATTTAAATTTTTTACTTTGTTCACTGCCGTCCAATAGACCTTCTCGCTATAAAAATTATAGTAGTACAAATCGGTTTATGGTTGTTGCACCACCAACATGTAATGTTTTTATGTCATTCCATTGGATACCCTTTACCAACAGAAGGTGACCAGTATTTTTCTGGCCACCCTGCAGGACAATATCATGTCAATTTAATGCATACGACAATTGAATATATACTGGAATTACACTGGAAAAAATTCTCTATTCTGTCTGCTTTGTCTCGTTCACGTAGTAGAACACAAATGCATACACGATGTAGTTAGTTACATGGATGGATACACAGTTGTTGGTGAAAGTCAGGCGGCATGAAATTGTTCGTCGGTTAGCTCATGACTCACGACAACTGCTACTGTTATAACTGTAGAGATATGTATCTCTGTATAAACATCACTTTTTTATAGTCAAAAGTCAGTCTTTACTCCAAGACCAATTTGGTCCTGTGCCAAACGAGTGTGTACTTGACTCACACATGAGAGAAAGAATTATCATCAGTATCGTGGTGATCATTGTCTAAAGCAGGCTACTTATTTTCTGAGCACGGAAGTGAAGACTAGATAAGCCGCCTATCTATCACAGCAAAACTCACGTTTGAGCATGTAGCGATGTAATGTATCTGATCTGACTCTAATATGTATACATTTGTAGGTACCGGCACCATGTCTGCTGGATATGACTCATCTAACGTATGTTTATACATTTTTCGTACTTTCTCCAAAACAGAATTTTTAACTAGTAGTTGGCTAGCATGCTTTCTTCGTTGCATGACATTGCAGTGCTCCTGCCAACTTTTTTTTACTGCAAACGACGACGGTACATGTATAAAAATAACTTCCAGTTCCTCTGTGTGTGTACGTTCAAGTAGTAAGGAAAACGACCGGCCGGGTCGTCATTGGGTAACTATACAGCTTGCTTGATTCACAGTATTTTTAGACGTACGATTTTAGTTTAGTTCATAATAACAAGCTGACCCAAAGCAGTCCGTCTATCCTCTTCAATTCACAACAGAAAACCTCTTTCATCTTTACGCCTTTTGTCAATGGCCTTTCAACCTTTTTTCAACATACATATTGCAGACATAGAGGGACGTAATACGGCAAAGTCCGTGTACAAAAAAAGATGGAGAAAGTACCAAGCTCAGAACAAAAAAAATTCTCTACATACTCGCAGCTTTAGGTGCACTGCTGTTGTTGACCTTTTAAGAAAATGGCTTAATTGTGTAAAATCCTCTATAATGTAAGCTTTTACTTCACGTACTGCTGGATAAAATGAGTCTATTTCACAAAAAACGCTACGCTATATATATATTATAGTTATTATAGATACATAAACAGGCCTGACAGAAAATTTTCTAAGAAAATGGTCTGGTTGTCTAGAATCATTCTCATTACTGGAATTAGAATTAGTCTTGAAGTAATTAATTCGTAGCTGGTGTTTTCCTATTATCAAAAGCATTCCTTCTAAATCATTTGCCATTCTCACTCGTTTTTTGAGGTAAATGACTTACGACATATGTGAAGGACATGAAAATAACCAAATGAAATCATGCAGCATTATAATCCTTTACTTTCTCCTAGGTTGTTGTTTTGTCATGAGCCACACAGCACCGCCACAGTTTAAATTATACCAAGAAAACGAGTCCCTTTCACTTGAAAACTTTCCCTTCAAGGTATATTATTATCAACATCAGATTTTTCAGGGTATAAAATGTACGTAAACCTTTGCCTTTAACACTAATCTTTTTGCTTTTTCCTTTTATTACATTTTTCTCCTTGTGATATTATATGGTAAACACATATTCCAGATGGAAACAAGTTTTTAATCTTATCTGTCTATCATTTTCTCCTTTTCCTTATTACGTACTTTTCAAAAAGGCTTTCCACTTCTGGTCGCTTGTAAAGCTGGAAGTAAAAGGCTACGAACTCATCTACGTCTAGAACTTCAGGTGCGGAATTTTTGCCACCGCCACCCGACCTCTTGGTATTTGCCTCTGTAAAACGTTTCTTAGCTTCCTCCTCGTCCATCTGAATGTTCAGGTTCTTTAGAAGTTTCATCGTCTCGGTAAAACTCAGGCACTTGTTCTTGTCCATGTCGGCTGAATTGAATTGTTTCCGTAGCCATCTCTCGTAGTTCAGATGCTCATCTTGGGATTTATACAAGGAGACCACGTGTTGGAGAACACGAACCTGGTAAAAGCACACAGAATAAACAAGAAAAAAATTGCTCATGAAAATTCATGATGTAAATAGCACATGAAAAGAGAAAGCTGTTGAAATATTCATGCGCCTCTGACTCAATTTACCCTTTCTACTATTGTGATTCGTGAAGGTGGAAGGAAAATTTGGGAGTATCAATATTAAAAAGTGTCAGCTTGATTGCGTGACAGAGTTCATGGTATTTTTTTTATTTCACCGCATTGCATATTTAGTATTTTTGTAGGAACATCATCCGAAATTGAGAGCAAAATGGGTGCATCGACCAATGAAGATTAGAAAAGAAAAGAGCAAATAGATTTTTTAGAAGAAACACAGTACTGTGAACAACAGATTCAAGTTATTGCCATGTTATACCATAAGATGCGTGCATGTTACCATTAAGATAATACATAGAAATGGAAACAGCCTTGTCTTTGAGGTATTTTTCGAGAGCAGCAGTGTTTTATAGCTGCATGTATTGCAACTCGACCTTCCACAATTCCACATATCGCTGGAATGCCAGTTGCATTTACTCACGTTTCTAATTCTAACCTCCTTTTTCAACATTCCACCAAACAAATGACCTCAGAATGTTTTTGAACTATTCAAAGATTTTTTCGTTCAAGTTAAAATTACGTTTCAAATCATTTCAACTAAAGTTCTACAACGCTTTACCAACAACACAAAAATGGGGTTTCATTTATCACATTTTCTTGGGAAGATTTATGAATTTATAGATTTCAATTGAATTTATGCTGGCTTCCAGATATGATTCCATTTTCTCAAAAGATTTAAATGATTTCAATTGAATTACGTCTGGCATCTGGTAAACATACCTATCATAAAATGATAGATGCACATATGAGCATTCGCTGGCTGGGAATTCTATTCTATTTACTTACAAGAAAGGTTTAAGCTATCTATAATGCACGTCATGCAAACCTATAGTTCTGTGGTTCTTTTGTAATCATTTTACAGAAAAACTATTAGGCTGTACCTAGTACCCCACAACACCAGCTAGACTGAAAACTAAGTCAAATTCAATCTATTCACATGTGTTGCGTTTTAATCCCGTAAGCCTATCATAGTGCTTAAAAGCCGAAGATAAAAGAAAATGCGCAGGAAATCTTGGAAATGTACCGTATTTTCCAGGCGTTACATCAAGTCATGTCTCATCAAACGAAACATTTGTTGGGTTTTCTCAAGTGAGCTCTCGTGGGAAAAGGCGCAGTAGTGTGTAAAAATAATAGGCTAAGTATAAGACGAATCATAGCTTCACATTACCAACATTACATTTTTGAGTGGTAGCAAAACTTTTTTGGTGTTTTATAAATCGTAAGTATACATTTCCCTTTCCAAAAATATGAAAATTCTAGAGATTGCGAAAATATAAGCGACATATTCATCTCCTTAAAAAACTTATTTCAATCCTAAAGTTTTAACTTTCTCCAGTAAAAACTGAGATTTAGTCGACGAATAGCAAGAAAAAATCTGTACTACATTTCATTATTACACTTTTCGGTATTCATTCTTCCTAATAAAACCCAAACTCGGGTGGTATTTCAAGTTCCAAGAAAATAAACAGAACAAAAACTGCTTTATAAAAGTAACAAAACTGATGCCAAGATCGCAAAATAAAAAAACTCGAATGTACATTTTTATGGCTGACCATGAATGTTTATTTCAAGGCGACATGATTTTGATGTCACTTTAACTGACCAACCGACAAAACTTGCGATTGGCGACGAATGCTCTATATATACGTTCAGCTTATAACAATACAATATTGCGAAATTATTGGCATACGATCGGTTTGTACACTTTCTAATTTCAGAGAGAAAATATGTATTCATTGAGTGAAGGATAAATGGTTCACGTTAATTTTATTGCACATACATATTATACACATACCTAACAGAAGCTAAGTAATCGCCGACTTCAGAAATATTGTGTTGCTCAAAATGACAAATAGCTAAACAGTTTTTGGGATCATGATGATTGGCTGCTATTTAAAGGACGCATGAACCACTTTTGATTGATAGGCCCAAAGTCCATTAGGCAACACTAATAATATTACAATGTAATTACCATAAGGAGCAGAAAACAGAAGTACAGTATGCAGTGCAAGTCTGTTAATTACCTCAGCCAGTCGTTGTAATTTATACAGTTTTACCGTTAAAGTTCTTGTAATATGTAACTAGTAGGGTAAGTTTACTAATTATGCTAGTTTAAATTCCACAGTTGGAATTTTGGTCAACGTATAGGATCAGTTAATGGGTACCATTAAATCTGAAGATTTCCTGAATTTTAGAGATTTGGGGCATTCTTGTGTTGCGTGCTAATGAGCTTACATATGATCATAAACTTTGTAGGTAATGAAGCCTAACTCTTTTTTTTTGCTCCCGTAATAGAGAAATACACGCAATATGTCTTTCGCAAGAAGAGAATTTCTTCAAAGAGAAGTACAACTCATTTCATTACAGAACCAGCAAAATGAACCATACATCGTACATGAAAAAATTTATATTGTCATTAAATTATTAATGTAAACAAGAATATACATTACACATAACTACAAACGCAAACCACAAACAAAACATACCCATTTCTCTGCCAAATCCACATTTGGAGCTATCAAATCCCAAGTGTCATTGCGAGGACCATATATAATGGAGAAACAAGCTTTCTCATCAACAGCCGATTTGTAATCCTTTTTACTCTTCCTTTTCGCTTCAGATGCTTCCACTTTGTTAAATATGTCTGTCTGCCATCCTCGACGAACTTCTTTGATTTCACTCAGGTCGACTAAAAGAAAAAAAAACAACAATAAAAAACCCATTAGTGCGTGCGTAGTTCAGGAAGATTAATGCATCATTTCTTTCACCAAGAAACTCAATTCCAATCTCTAATGAAAGCAGGCAGGCAAGCATGTGTGTTTGTCATTAATTTTCCTTTTGTGCTGTATGGGAAAGAACATGTGAATGTGTGTACATTCATCATAATATCATCATCATCACACATGAATAAAATGAATAAAAATCAACAAGATTGCGTTTCTTGCTCATTTGTGTATTTTGTGTTTGTGTGTCTGGAACAAAGTCATTAGTCAACACGACTGTGTGCCTTATGCCCGTGCTCTGCTTTCTCAAGAGTTCAAGCAAACATATCATCGATAAGTCAAATAGATTTTATCATTTATCCAGCTTTGCTTCATTTCCGCTGTTTGTATACTGGCAACATAGATATTTTTATTACTATTCATAGCCTGGTGCGCGTCATTAGCGGAGCATTAAAGTGCTGGGGAGGATATGTTTACGAAAGAGTTGAATAGGCTATGTAAAAACTTGAAAATGGGTGGATTTGAGTATACAGATTGAAGAGATAATACATTAACCCTACCCATTATGAAATATGGAAAATAACATTAATCGTTTTTAATAAGACACGGAACATGCCTTTTCAAAGTAATAAAAACAAATCTCATATTTTTCCTATTAATTTTAAGCTTAACTTACTATTTTTCTTCTGCTTCTGGAAACAGTTCGTTTTGGATCTGGATGGCTCATATTTCATTGCCATTTCATTAATATCCAAAGTGAACTTGCGACGAAACCATTTGGATGCTCCACGAACCTTGTATAGATGAGATCCATCTTGATTTAGAGTTCTCAAGATTTCTTCCACCTCCTTGGAACCGGAAAGAATATCTGTTGATAAGAAAAGTGAATATATTTAGATGCTTGGAATTCATTAGAATTTTGCAATCCAATAACAATCAACATGAACATAAAGACATCATTTTTATCTTTTGGAATGGCTTGAGAGCGTCATAAATGGGAAACGTTAACGAGGGGGCTTTTTTGTATGCATCAACCTTAATCCAGGAATGTTGGGAAAGTCATGTTTGTAAAAGGGAATAGATTTCCACCTTTCTCTATCAGTTTACCAGCATTTCTAAAATATATTCACGAGAAATGGTTGCTGGAACTTCTTTTTTCTCTTTTTTTATGTTCACAATTATCTTACATCTATTCAACAAAGTGCAAATATACCACATACCACAAAGGAAACTCAAAAGCTATGAGTCAAATTCTGTGGTTCTACTACAAAAGATAATGTATAGTTGAGGCGGACTACCCACCAGTATTTTTGTGCTAAACCGAGGAAGGGCCCTTTTCTACAGAGAAAATTTAGCACAAGTTGTGCTGCTTGTATATTTATCATCCCCTACACCCACTTGCAAATACTAAGAACGGAGGGGATCGAAAGAGGAAGTGTGAATGCGACGGGACTATTGCACCATACTCACGAAGACGCTAAAATACCAACCAAATTCAAATGCAGAATGCATGCATAAATCGATAAATTCACCAGTAGTCTCAGTCTGCCGTGGCGAGATTTTGTTTGTGGGCAACAAATTTTGTACTGGGAAGTGGATTTTTTCTTCTTTTTACTCCTTGCAAGCTTCTCTTTACGAATGAAGCTACCATTACCACCACCACTGGAACATGACAGGCATATATAACGCTAAACCACTTTGCTTATTATTTGTATTTTTGTACGATTATAGTTTTGTCGCCACTGAGTAAGGAAATAAAACAAGTCTACATAATTATTGCTATTGCACTGTATAAAATATCTAAAATATTCCAGTAAAGTTTATTTAGGCAGCATGATCACATAAAATGCTTATGCATTTCCTCCATTTTTTATAGTCATACATTTTATAGCTGAGATATTTCCCCTGTTGTATTTTAATGCATTATTTGCCTCTCAAGAATATAGTACATATATATTCTTAGTGAAGTAGTATTATTTTAGTACATAGTAAATTGCATTTTCATATAAACAAAAGAGCTTTCACATTTTCATGGAAAAATGTTACAACAGTTATGACATCACCCACCACTGACAGCGTCTGAAGAAATGAGAAGTACAACGAAGTAGTTTGAATGAAGTAGTTTTCCTTACAGGAAAAATGAGTATGATAAGTTTTCATTTTAGCATGCCGTCATTCTCCACATCAGCAGGACACTTTACAAATCCATTATTTTGGAAGATTATCCATGTAGGTTTCGTGCACAAAATAATATTCAAATCTAAACAATTCTAAAGAATCCCAGTGATCATAATGTTTTACGACTACCACCCACTAACATGAGCCAGAAACAGGTTAAGTAGGGATAAAACGGCTTCATAAAATCCAATAGCAGAAAGACATCAAACTTAGGTACAATTGGAAATAAAAACTTTAAATATTTCTCTAAAGAACCTTTAGACTCTGATCACAGCAAAGATGGTAATATATAACTATGATTATGATAACAACAAGAGCTGAATATAGACTGGCTGGATAAACTATACTGCATACATAATTTATATTCATGAAAAAAAAGAAAAAAATCATACACAAATTGTCACAGCGCAAACATATATAAATTGTATGTAATAGCGCAATCGTACACTCTTCATTTTCTGCCAAAATTCTGTGTGGAAATTATAACGCAGACTAAAAGTATGAGTCACATTGTCTGCAGAGATCTTTAGGATTGCTACACGATTGCTGTCTCAAAACTTAGCTACTAAGCTAATAATCATAGGTTCCAAAAATATACATTAGGTAACAGATCGAAAATTGGTAGGTTAGATTTATTTTGAAACATATACGTACATTCTCAAGTTTCTTCGTACTTGGGTTGCATGTTGCATAAATATTTTTCCTGGTATAAAAATTGCCGAAAGGTGCTTTCACCTTTCCATACAATTAGTATGTTTATACTTTCTCTATTTTCATATCTCACCATCATATTATTTTCTATCTGATCTCACACAACTTGATTTACTAAAGGTGAATATGCATAAAAGCTGCATACTAATAAACAACTGGAAAATCCGCCAAGCTATGTAAAAAGGGAGAACAGAGAAAACTTGACATGCAACTTTTATTTACAGTCAAATGATTCAAGATACAATCTAATTCGGAGTGTTGAGTGTGCATAAATGAAACTACACGACTTATGTAACTTGACGTGTATACCTTTTTGGATTTGTATTACATTATTTGTAAAATTGCCGGAGGAAGTGAAGTTGAAGGTGCATTTGCTATGCACAGTGTACTCAACAAATGAAACAAAAAGTAACAAGAAAGTAGTTCGTTATTATTCTAGAAACTGCTATTCCCAAGAGAAATAGCAAAAACTAGGAATGCATATTATGCATGTATGTATATATTTTTACTTTTATGTTGAAGCATGGTAGACTGGATAAATTAGGATTTCTCTCGTTTGGGTTGTTTGTTAAATTTGGAGTAGCAGCAGCACTGCTTGAAATAATAAGTTAGAAGGGTTTGAGTGTAGTACTCTGGATTTGGATTGAATTTGTTACATGTAGTTAAATAAGCATTCTTAATGGTATGTCAATCTGAGTGACTACTGTAACTTGTAACAATTTCCGTTATGCTATTGTTTTTCTTTTTCTGAAATTCCCCTTCGACTTTCTACACTTTTGTTGTAAATTAAGCTCAAGTATCACATTATATAAATTTGAATACGCGAACGGAAAACTTTTCGATTCCATCACACAATTATCGCGATAAAAGATGTACCCAAGTGATCTTATACACACTCAATACATGATTATCCGATCTTATCGTTACTGATTTCCCACTTCCCACTACAAATGTCCTCAATTTATACATGCAAAATATATGTATTCTTTTTGTGTCTGCATGCTCAACACTAATTATATTGCTCTTTGATTCAAACACAAACTCTAAAAATAAGACGGCATTGCTTTCTATTATACCTGATCTGGTTAGTGCCATCCTTGTTAATGCTTGGATGTTGGATGTTATTGAACTACTTTAAAAATCAATTTTCACAGCACAGAAGCTTTAACAGTCATCATAAATTCCCACACTTTGAGAATTTACACGTCAAACCTTGATACACAATTACATAAAAATGCGCTTAGAAGCATGTAAACTTGAAACACTCTTTGTTGTGCCGAACCAGGTTGTCAAATCTGCCGTGTTTTTTGTTTGTTTTAAAAAATTCGTCAACCGATTTCACAATTATTAAACGTCAAACCAAGACTGAAAAACAATAGCTAAACATAAGTTTTTATGCGGAAGATCCCATCTAAATAAAAAGTCTACGCGAGGTTAGAGCAGCTTGAAAGCTGTGATAATGTGGTAATATGATATGACGAAAGACATGCATACAACAAAATTCAAACGCAAAAAAACAAACATTTTATCGCACTGTTCTTGACCCAGCTCAACTTTGTCACACAAACACAACTACCACACTCTAACCACGGAACTGATAGAATGGAGCAAAATCTATTTACGCTAAAACCCCATATTAGTGATGATGAGTGAGCGAATCAGGTAAAAATGTACTTGCTCTTTCAAGACAAAACACAGTAATGAGTTAAAAATTTATCATTAACCACTTAGCCTTCTGCTAGCAAACATCTGCATTTACCTCATCATGTCTGTCATCATCATTATATATATCAATCAAACCATTCCATAAGGTATTCACAACAACAAGTGGGGATCGGGGATATGACAAACAAATATTGTTGACTGTGTGTGACTACATTTATGAGTCATGTCTCGTAAGACTCTAATTTAAAATGCTGCAGGGTATACGGTTACACATACAACAAAATAAATGTGCTTGCTTACATGCGACATGTAGAGAAGCTGACATCATGACATTGCATAGCAAATATATAATGCCCCATTCAATCGTTAATTCTCAAGTCTTTTGCTAACATTACTGTCTTTGCTCAGAGATAAATACACAACTACAGAAGTTCAGGTTAGTTGTTAATAAGAAAAATATGAAAACGTGCTCAACAGCTTTTGCAACAGCATGCAAGCAAACATACTTGTTTGAGTTTATACGTGTGGTAATGTCCTCCAATCTTATTATTGGTAAACATTCATTCAAAAATACTTTTTATTAAATAGGATAGCAGTAATAGATAAATCTACACAGAAACCACAAAAACTACGAAGAATAGTTAACAGCATACTTTAGCTCGTAATACGCGAGATGGACGTTATTTGTTAATTGAGGTGTTGTAAGACAAATATAGAAACTGATGTCGTGTATTTTTACCTCATTGTTTACTTTATTTGTGGATTTGTGTTATCCCTACATAAATGATACGAGCAAGATAAATCGACAAAAATAGGACTACTGAAATTATATAGTAGTAATCCAAATGTACATGGCATGATTTTTTCCCTCAGAAATATATGTATTCATAAAATAAACTCGTTTGTTGCTTGTAAATTTATTCAAATTAAAATCACAAAAGCAGCTCAATTGAAATCATACGAATATTTAACACGAAAATTTAAACTGGAGAAACACAATGCTATTTGTATGCCATTGAGAATGTTTTTTTTTTTCATTTCTGCATAATATTTAGGATTTTTCTTAATTAGTTTTGTCTAGTACCATTACCATTGCTTTCTTTCCCTCGCCATGATCTTGACTTGTTTGAATCTAACAAATTAATGTAGGTGGACTTGGTATGAAAAGTATATTCTGACAACAAAGTACATCAACTTGAATTACCAACAGCAAACTAAAGGTCATTTTTTACTTATGAATTATGAAATGTGTGAAAGTGTGACATACACTGAGTTTTATTCACAAATCATTTCAGTTCTGTTGATCTCCTCCATCTTGTTGAAAACTTAATTTTGTGGCATTTTACACATGTGCGAATTCATAATTTATACAAATACAGCATAAATCAAAAATCACATTCTCTGTTTTGATCGTAATATTTATACTATGTCAGAAATACAATGAAATATATTTTTGAAGATTCACCTCTTTTAGATCGCCTGAATGCCTCGCGGTCAATAAAAAGCAAATGACTAGATTTTTTGACGAACGGTCTCTCGTCGCTTTGAAGTTTAGTATATTTTGGCGACTTATCAAACGGTCGTAAAGGAGTATTGTTTTTGCTATTCGATTTTTTATTTGAATTTAATTTGGCTGAGCTATCTGTAACATCACTTGTTTGACTATTAGTTGCTAAAAAGACATCCTCCAAATTATTGTTGTGATTGCGCTTTACAAACAGTTCACTTTCACCGACATTTTTCTCAGACACTTTGGAAGTGTGTTTGGGAACAAGAGGTGCATCCCCTATTGCAACTTGGTACGAATTTCGTTTCATTTTTGGAATGTCACAATCGGCAGGCAAGCAGCCGTTCATCCTACCTCTTTATAAACTGGGATTCGATTGTAACACACTTGTTGTCACCAACTCAATTTTTTGCTGTTTGCAAGTTTTTTTAAATCACCGGGAATACTGCTGAATGAACTTATATGATCCTTAATTTTGTGTGTGTGTACTAATTTGTACATTTGTGTCCTGGAAGCTAATTTTGTTTGACCTGTGCTCAGTGCACCGAAATAAGCAACTGCACTGGATTTTATATTACTTGCTTTTATGTACATCTATTTTATATTCAATTGTGATTCCGATTATCCAACGGCTATAACGATACTATTGTATTGTAACATATTTTCGGTGCGATGCTTGCAACGTAGGGTATTGGACAAATAAAATATACGAATGAATGAATGCACAAACCTCAAACATTTTGGTTGTACGACGAACTCATACGCACAACGTTATACCTTGTAAATGTTTCATAACAATATATATTACTGGAAACTCAACCTTCATTAAAAATGCAAAGTAGAATGTAAGTACTAGACCGACAAAATGCCTGCATTATAGGTTTGTGTAATGTGAGAAAGCATATATGTAGATTAGTTTGGAATTCATAGTAGTCGGTATATTAATTTGGTTATGGCTACATTCATACCTTAACATACACATTAATCTTATCACAATTTCTAAATTCCATAAGTAAAACCTCATGAAAACGAAGTTCTTTCTACAGAGCATAGCGATGAATTGGTCTTACTTTTATTGCACTTATTCAAATTATTCTTGACAATTTTAAAGCCATGCTAAGCAAGAGATTTAAACATGTATAAAGTACACAATAACTGTATACCCATTACCCATTGCATTGCTAATCGACCCGAGTAAAATCGATACGCCTGCACAAGCCTAACTTATTGTTTATGTTCAGTTGGTTAGAAATTAATTACTTCTGCATCTTTACTACTTAAAAAATGACACCTTTATTCGATGAATGGCTTGTTTAGTTGGGTGCTTTAATTTGGCAGACACTTATGGTTATAGCATAGTATAAATGATTTGTTATATGTAACTGGTTAAAACGTATGTTTACGTGGTATAAGGTTCCTAACATTGCTTTTCATGAATCACATTTTTTGTTACGCTTGTGTCGGATCCGAAGCTTACATTCTTTAGCCTACCGTTGTAGCTTACCGAAGTTAACATTCATGTACAATGCATAGCATAATATTATGATGCATAACATACTATATTTTACATGGGAGATGGGAAGCAAACAAATCTGATACATGCATCATGATATCTGTATAATTTTAGAGTTAGTGTTTGAATGAAAATGAAAGAATAATTAAATGTATACTTAGGGACATATATAGGAAAAGACATTCATTCTTCTCTTTCGAATATCACCTTAAGTTATGTTCCTTAAGTTCCCAAATTCCAGCGATAAAGCACTTGAATTGAAAGTGATAAATATGATTAGATACGTGTAAAAACCAAACTGCGGTTGTCCTTTTAAAAAACAGGAAACCAAGTCAAAGTACATACTTAACATTAATTACCATTTTCTAATCAACAAGGATGAAACCTTCTCAAAAGAAAGCCCTGAATGTTGTTTGTTTGACTGTTTTGACCCTTTCGACATCAGTGTTTTAAAAGTTATTGTGCCACTGTTCTTAATAATATTCCTAGAAGAATCCCAATCAATGTAGCATTTCAAAGTAGTACCAAACTGATTTTATTTGATGTTCTTCATAAATCAAAATAAAAATACGTGTTTAGAATATATACTACTATGTACTACTATGTATTTTAAATCATTTTATCCGTAATGCGAATGTGAAACATACTTTCAAATATTATGCTTTTACCCATTACCCATATTTATACACAAGCATACGAACATGGGATTTGTCGCGTATCCCTATTTATATTTGCTCTGATAACAAGCCATTTACAACTGATAACAAACAGATGAAGGTCAGTAAAAGAAAAAAATTGAGTATTTGAATAAACAAGATTACATCATCTATTAATATTTCTTATTGACACATAACTCATCAATTATAGACCGTTTGACTTCATATGATATGATCCCAGAACCTTCATTTTGACAGTTGATTTGATCATTAAAATTTAGCACGTCGTATGCATGTATGTTGGGTGGACATGAAATATTCAGCAGCAGTGAACTGATAGATGTCCATGAGCATAATTATACGGATTTTTTTGAATACCCTTTTCTTAAATTTATTTCACAGTTTACTAGAGTTTACTGGTTACAGGTCATTCAATAAAATATCATGTTTTATTTGTTGGCTATAACCTTGCCGGTATGACTTATTTCATTATGTGAACTTTCGCTAAATGAAGTAAAGTTGTGGGAGTAAATATATGAAATGGGAGTCAAATGAATTCCCTTTTTGCGTGTGTTGCTGCAAGCATGCAAGCTACGCATGAATTCAAGAACAAGCATGTAACAACAATTCTTTCACTTTTCAACTTTTAACTTTTGTGATTCCATTTACTGGTTTGCTGCCTTTAGTTCTTGTGTCTAGGGTCTTTATGTCTACACGCTCTTTTTTTATTCTATTGCTTTTCTTAGTGTAAATTTCGGTTAAACTTTGCTCCCTTGTTTTTCTACAAATATAGTTTGGTCCCACGTCACACCTAAGCCAAAAAGTCTCGTTTTGTAGTAAGGAATAAAATGAGGCAATAAAAAGGCAAACGTGGATTTAGGATAAAAGTGAAACCACCATAATTTTGTACAAGTTTTTATGACACGTTTTATGTACTGCTGATCCTTACATATACAGAAAGAAAAGAAATTGCATTTAACTTTTCGATAATGACGACAGCTAAGTTTTGGGATCGTAAAGTCTGTTTAAGCTTTGTTTCATTCAGTCAACCAAGCCGAAGAAGAAAAATATATCATGAAGTTCAGACTTTACTTTTATTATTCATACACTAGTCAGATACAAGATAAGCTAGAACAAAGAACAATACATCTTTTAGTTAACAAAGAGGTGGCTTTATATTTTTCAAGAAAGCTCTTTACATGTTAACTACTAGTAGTAAAATTTACTACTATAGATCCAGGTCCTGTAGAAGTGCATCTTCATGTTCATTAAAAACAATTCGTCTTCCGTTTAATGTTCCCCATCCACTTCTTATAGTTTACTTAGAAGTTAGAAAGTAGTGTTGCTACACGTACTTTCCTATTCTCACTGAATCTCATAAAAAATAAGTCGACCGATTCAGTGGACTACAGACAAGGAATCGCGAATGGGCGTGTTTCTTTTATGGTACTTTCTATACTTTCCCTAAAAACAAAAGCCTTTGCGACATGTTCCAAGATTTCGTTTAACAAGTATGTTTGAAAAATGTATGTATGCTACATGTACAGAACATTAAAGAAAAGAAAAATTGCACTATTCGAGGGGAAAATTGGAAAAGTAAACATTTGGCTATTTTTGTGTATACACACTGTACACAACTAAAAAAAATTGTAAACCCTAAAGATCAACTTTTATAAATAGATACGAGGCACTCCTCCTGCATGACCGTCTATCTATCTGGGATTAGCTTTGTAGTATCTAGTTACAAAGTATCCACAAACTAATCAATATGACCACCACCACTGATCAATAGGAAGTCTGAAAGTATTGCTTCAGTAGGATCACCACAGGCTATACATGTTTCAAAAGAAAAAAACTAGTTTTTATGGATAAAGGGAATATTAGAAATATATAGGCAAGGAAATTTGTATAGCACCATATTTTTTCAAAATGGAAAGTAGAAAGTTTCAATTCAGTTACTGGCCTTTCTCACTCGTCTTTCATTCCATGCAAAATAACATTTGTATCTGGAAAGAACCTTTTTATTTATAATTTTTCCAGAAGGTATGCGTAGACGGACAAGGTGGGCTTTAGACGTGGACATGGCATTGTGGGAAATGCATTTTTAGCTACAACGTTTTTCAAGTAAGAAAGTTAGTAACTTAATTTGAAATATGTAAGCACTTATTTCCTAAAGTGTTTTCATATTTATGTGTATTTTCAAGGAATGTCAAGAAAAAGTGATGTTAGGAAAAAAAAAGCAAATGGTGAAGCAACCACAACATTTGTCCATTAAAACTATGAGCTCAAAATGTGTTGCTGTTCCTAAGATCATGTTTTTGCTGTGGCGTGTTGGTGTGTATCAATAGCATGGACACACCACATGCACACAGAAAAAAAAGAGAAGGAGAAAGCAGACACGCGACACAAAATGGATTAGATGAAGAAAATTGGTTTTCTTCCATGCAACGCTACAGCCACATTGTTCAATACTCCAAGTTAAGTGAGGGTCTTTAAAAGAAAAAAAAGAAAAAAAAAATGGAAGAAAGATATTTTCAAACTATCTAAGGTACTTTTACAAGCCCGTTTTTTTACCAGTCCAGGAGAAATAAAGACTAATGTATTCCTTCACTCACACAGTGTGCTCACAGCTTCTAAAACTGGTTCGTGTATAAAGTAAAAGCTTTATTTTGTACATTGTATAATAAAACGTTGGATATGTAATCTTCGTAGGGTCCTGAACATGTAAAACTAAATACAAGCTATTTTGTTCAGCTTGAAACAAACTGTCAGTGTCCGGAAAGATGACAGACGACAATTTGAAATTGTCAAGTGAAATCGCCTTACTGAATATGAATGATGGGAAACTTGACGGGTAGGTACATGGAAGTGGCAAATCCTTTTATGATGATGATGATGAGATATGGAAATGGAATCAAACCAGACTTGACATACGATGACGAACAGCTTTCTACTATGTAAGTATTTTGAGCAAACTTCATTCACTCTTAAAGAGAATAAAGAAAATATCTAAATGAATATAGTGGAATATTATCCTAGTAGAAATGTATAGAAGTCATAAAGCCATATATTTCTCAAAAGTGAAATGTTTACACAAATTAGTTTCGAAACTAAAACAATTCATAACAGTATACTTCCATTTAGCTTTTCAAAACAAATTAATCATGTTACTTACCATGTTTATCTTGAATCTGGGCCATTTTGTCCAATTTCCCTCTTTTAATAGTTCCACCCGGTTTATATATTCAATTATTTGATCTTTTTTGTAAAAACTTCCTTCACAAGCTGTTGCTTTGAGGCTTGCTTGTCTACGAAATGGTTGATTTATTTCCACACTTACAACTTATGTGTAATACACCACTTGTTACGTTCAACCACAAAAAACGGGCGATAGGAGAGCACAATTGGCTTCCGTATTCTAATGTTCGTCGTTCGTAATAGATATAGAGATATGATTATGTGTAGCACACTGTTTGCTGTCACATGCACGGAACATTCAAACAAAAAAGTGAAAATCGGTTTTTTCTTGTACTTGTCACAACAACGCCTACGCAAGCAGAGTTGTGGTCGGTGGTGTCAGTACAAAAGAAAATAATCTTATGAAAATATCTCGATAATAATACCGCACCGGCACCTTTATGATATTGTTTGAAAGGAAATCAGTCAGTTGCATGGGTCTTCCTTCACTTCATTCTCTTTTTCTCTTTTAAGTAAACACCAAATATCCTTCTCAACTCGTTTTCAGTATTCTCATAAGCGCTTCTTGTATAATACCAAACTACACTTACCTAAAAAAAATCCCCCAGACTTTTTTGTGCGTGTGCTTTTGATAAGTGTGTGGTGTGGTAGGTGAGATGTGAGTGATGTCTAATATCAAAGGAACAAAATATACTGCTCCAACGCTGTAATATTATAAGCTGTTCACACACAACTCGTGTAGCTCTCGCTGATACTGGCAAAGATGTACCGCCTTGCAATTCCTTTCACTTCCTCAATATAACTCAATCTCCTCAGATATATTTTTTCTTCTCAACTCGCCTCTACTACCACTGGCAGTCATATCCTTTCCAAATGAAATACACTCGTCTGCTTTTGCTTCACCAAGCAGAATTTTTTAATCGCTGCAATCAGAATCCTCTTTGATCTTCTTCCTTCCGTAAGCGTAAAGTCACATTTACACCTTTTGGCAATTTCACAAAATGGAAACGTCAACTGCTTGCCCTCAACTCAACAGCAGAAGCAGTAGAGACTCAACTCATCGATAAATTTTTGTGAATGGTTTATGAAACCGCTTGAACTTCTTCTGAGACGGAAACAAGATGACTGACAAACTTTGTCTCTATGTTGTAGACTTGCACATTTGGCACTTTGTGTGTAAATTTTCGTTTTCCTGTAACATGGAACGATGCACTGACACTTGGCGAGGCGAAAGATTGGATTGGAAGAAGCTACAAGAAAACGAAGTACTTCAAACCAAATTTTCAAGTAGAATTTAGGTGTAATGGCCAAGTAGAATGAGAGGATGTTAAGTTAATGTTGATGACTGTATAATAGGTACATTAACTCCACTTTCTCAAAACAGATTTTGTGGTTTGATGATGATGTTGTTGGGTGTGGAAAATGAATCTTATCTCTCTGACTCCTCGCACTGAAATCAATACAAATAGTTGCAAAATGATTAATGGCTTGTTTAAGTTTAAAGAACTGTTAATTCATGAAAACACATTGCTCTTGTGATATGATTAAATGAAAATAGGCTTAGTGAGAGGCTGTAAATGTGTGTGTTCCGGTTTTTATTCTGTAAATGAATGAAATGAAGTAATAATCCGCATGCTATGCAACAAAGTTAAAACAACATCCATAAAAACATGTTAACTTTATCTTCGCATCATTTTACTTGCTCTTTATGGAACAAAAAAGGGTTGCAATAGCGTAAATGTGTGGAATGCTAGGTGTGTGGAGTGGACGTGGATATTTGATTATTATAGCATTCATGTATGCAATAACATAATCATGTTGATTACCACAAAGTATTCCTCTGACACAAACATTATATTATTAGTAGATATTCATTCATTAACGAACACTGAACGAGCCAAATAAACAGAAGCAAAAAGTATAAAGGAAGAAAAATTCATTTTCATCTAATCAAATAAGGATAACCTTCGTCTGGTATAATAAAGTCAACAACAAACACGCAACGGTTCATATATTTCAATCAGAGCGTAGCATCAAAATGCTACACAACTAAGATAATTATTCCATCCAAAATGAACAAAATGCGGCTAATGAAATGAATGGATGATGATGGTGAGATGAGATCATCATCATTTCACAAAATGTACATGTGTGGCATATCCATGCAATTTAGTACTAGCAAAACTAACAAATTAAAGATTCCAGCAGCATAAACTCATTACTTGAAACTTGAACGCTCAAGTTTGGTATGTTTTAAAAATATGTACATAATTGTATGCCATCTGTGTTGTACAATTTACTTCCATAATAAAAACTCTTGCATGAATTTTTCAACTTGTTTATTTAGGGTTTGTAATAATGAATATAAATGCTTTAAGAACGAAGAGAAGCAGTTGGATTCGTGTTTTTAGTGAAAACATACTGCATTTCTGTTTGCGTACGCCATGCGGAATAGCTGGTACTCAGAAGAACAGAAACAAAAGTTTCTGCTAATGGACTAGTGTAACCCAAGAAATCGTTAAATTATTCATAAACATGATGTACGGAATGAAAAACGGCGATGATGCTCTATATGTCTGTTGATAATGTTTTCTTTGTCTTTTAGATTTTTTTAGGTTATGCATGGCAAGATGCATGCATGGAAAATGACAAGTATGAAATTCAAAGAAAACATATCCGTAAAGCCAAGCAAGTAACATAAATTTTCTGTAACTTTTTGTCTATTCCAAACATAACTTTGATGGGCCTTTCTGTTTTTTAGCAGTATTAATTCTCATTTCCATGTGCCTGTAAACTAGCTTAAACCAAGTGAAAAGTAGAGTTTTTATTACCAGCAATAACAATTGTATGTTATGACTTCACATCTGCATGAGAGTTTTGAAAATTGAGTTCATGTTCTACAGGACCTATACACAAATTTATCTTTTACGAATGCTATATGTTTTTTATGTCCCATAATAGATTTGAATGACTTACTGTTACTGGCTAATGAAAAGGAATAATGAGCGGAAAATGTTATCTAACTCATATGCAATTCCAATACCCGTAAACAATTAACCAAAGCGGAGAAAAGCTGTATTGTAAAAAAAACTTCTGTATAAGCATTTATGTTTTATAGAGCAAACTATATGTATGTGCACATATATGAATATGCTCCCACAAAATTCAGTTTTTCAATGTTAATATAGCCATATTGTATTGTGAGCTCAGTACTATTCTAACTCTGAAATCCGTCTGCATAATTTATTGCTGTAAATATTTCCTCTATGACAAAATTGAACAAAATTACAGAACTAAACTAAAATATTCATAGCCAAATATTTAGATGTATGTATATCCGCTCCGGTGAAATCAAAACTATGAACTGTATTGTTTTGGTCTCCCCGTCAAAAACATATTACGCATACGTTTTTGCAAAATATGTGACTCACAAACAATGCAAAGTTGAATTTAGAGTTTGGTAGGTTTCATACCATTTTTGCCGACAAAAGGAATTTTTATTTCTTGTCAAAAAACTTCTCACCAGCTTTTCAGTTTTCTCACCTTTTTTATTCGTTTTTCCTTCTGAACATTTTTTTGCACTTGTATTTTTATTAACTTTGCGTATGCAACTACTTTAACACACACCTGCCTGGAACTCCAACACTTTTTATGCTCACTCATATGTATTTGTTGACTTATGCCTGCTTAGTATAGGTATGCAAGCTGCGAACTGTTCCAATGTAACTCTAATTCACAAAAACAATATATCAATTTGATCGAAAGCGTAATCAGAAATGAATCAATTCAAATCAGTGATTGAATGAGGTTTCTTATTCGCAAACTCAATGTTGATCTTGATACATATGTATATAGCCAGCAAATAATTACAGAACCTTTTGAATACCTATAGCAAACGTGATGGCTTTCTTGTAAACAGTATTCTAACCTTTTTAACAAAATATTCTACGTTTTCTTCTTCCAGTTCTATGAAAACATCGTTCAAGGATATATCAAAGTTGAACATGAACTACGTAATCCCTTTAAATAAACTTGTAGGCATGCATGCTTTAGAATCCAAGAAAACACGCGTATATTGCCGCAAGAAGTCGGCATGGCATGCAAGCAAGTAGTTTTATAAAAATTGTGCAACCTACCAACAATCAAACGTGCCCAATGACTATACAACTTTAACTTCGAGGACAAAAAAATGTTGATTCAATCTTGTATATACATCTCCCATTTAGTTGCAAATGTGCACGTTTTTTCTTAACAGACAAGTTCACAAAGTCAAACTTGTATTCACGCACCGCACTTGCTTGTGTCGTTTATTCATATGTATTATGTAAGAAGTTTTCTCAAACAATAAACACAAAAAACACACAAGGTACACAATGTCTTGCTTTGTGGGAGTTTGCTAATGACAATGATGGCAAGATGTATAAAATCTCCAAGAATAAAAAGGGTTGATAAAAAATTCAGTTTAAATTTTAAAGCAGCTCATTGTGCTTGTCCACCTACCTTTAGAAATGAATATTTTTGTATGAGTATAAACGAAGCAGAATGCGTGCTGATGTCATACCTGACTTTGGAGGATAAACGCAAAATGTGCTATATTGCTAGATTACGTTCACCTATGTATTCTTCCGTTGTCAGTTACAATAGATAACAAAAAAACTTTGTTCGTTAAAATATAAACACGATAGGACAGTGCTGAGCTCGATACAAAATATATGTCCTTTTTGAAGATGTCTCCTCTTCTCTCTATTTTATGCCAGCAAATATGGACAACAACAGCAGCGTCTCTTTTGCACGGTTCACGTGTAACATACCTATTACATAACTGAGCCAAAAAACCTTCGAACAATAAGCTAAAACAAAATTTATTGTTGCTATTTACTATGTTTATGGTTCATACAACTTTCATTTCTGCTTACATTTTTAGCATGTATGTGAGAGGGTGATGCGATGCGTTTTCGCTGTGTAATTTTGAAAAATAATAGATTGCTGATTTTATAGACTATGTAGTTGCTCTCCTGCTGCTGTTTATGCCAGAAGCGTTCCTCGCTTTAATACTGCTGCAGTATGTCTGTTTCCGTAGTCTGTGTATTAAGCAGCAATATTATTTCCATGAGAAGTAGTACAATAATGGCAGGGCATTATAATAATAGCAACGTGAAGTGGTTAGGGTTCGTTAAGTTGGTCTGCTGGATATGATGAAGATGATGAGAACCATAACTTTATTCAGTTTCGGATATGTTGTACCACAAGCTGCTAGAGTCAGGGAGAGAAGAGGATGTTGGATCTCTCATGCATAATAAATACTATACTATGAGCAACTATTGAATGTGTTTATCTTGCAGAAATAAATATTATACATACACGTAAAAGCGAAAATGCTTAGACATTCCACCACAATAACATCAAATCACTTTTATGTCTTGAGGAGTTTTGATCATGTTGATGATGCTGATGCGATGATGATGATGGCGGCGTTCTTGATGTGATAACGATGAAGATAATATTGGTCTTCTTCTCTTCTTCGTTTTTTTACTACTTTACTTTTTACTTGACGTGGCCGTGGGTTTGCCACAGGCACGCCTGCAAGTGCGAGAAGAAAACAGCAACAGCATCAACATAAGTCAAACTGGTGGTGGTGGAAGTGTTTAATCATGATAATGTAAGACCATCTAGACCATAAAATAAGGTTCCCTGGATATTTATAAGTCTAAAAAATATTTTCTTTTATTTGCCCTGCAGAGAGAAACCTTGAATTATATTTCATCATATTGTACCATGATGGCTAAAAATGCTCAGTTGTCATAAGCCGGTAAAAATGGGAGATCAAAAAGTTATATGTATGCTTTTAATCAAACTTTCTCAAGTTTATTTCTCACACTATTTTCGTACGTTTTTATGTTGGAGCAAGCTATCTACAAAACATTTGAAATCAAAAAGCATTTAATGTTCTCACTTCCTTCAATTCGATATTGGTCAGCTCTTGTCAATTTCAGTTAACAAAACTTTTACCCTTTTCTTCCAAGGAAAAAGTAATTCCAAATGACTTAATTCACTGCAGTGAATGCAGCGCACCAAAAATGTACACAATATCACGAAGGAAGTAGTAGAAGATAACCACTGGTAAAAATGTTTATGTAGTGCTTGTCTGTCTGTCTATTCGGCAAGATAACTACATTATATTGAAATTATATCTACAGTTGGTTTTCAATTTTTTCCACGCGCATCAACTACCATATATATTAATTTTCTGGTTTGATAACTCAATTTTTTTGTATTAAATCACATGCTTCCAATGTGAAATTACTCACCTTGAAATTTTCACATTTTTCGCTAACTAAACATATTTTATAAAAAATACCGTTGATTATATTAGCTTTTAAATGAAACACTCACTCTCGTTTTGCTTCTTGCCTTTTATTCACAACAGAGGCGAAAACAGTTTCAGTCTCAATTTTTCCTGCTTCTGTTTTCCTTTTCTAGTTGTCTGCTCCTGTCTCTCGTTTTCCTTCCAAGTAGTGGCACATTTATTCCAACTAATTCACAACGGAGCACGAGAGTTCTGAAAACTTTCTCGCTTGTGCCTCCTTTTTTCTCTCTTATAATACTGTAACGTATGATGAACTGAATCTCTTCTTCTCTGCCTCCTACAATATCTTGTACCATCAACAACAGTCAAATAAAACAGCACGAGCCCCACCGACCAACAAAGTCTCTCAACAACCACTCTGATGACTGTGATGACTGGGAGGAAACTGAAGGGTAAAACTGACTTACATTGCTCTTTTGCTGCTGCTTTTGCTTTACACACCGAAAATATATCTTCTCCACCACCACCGACTCAAAAAAACCTGACTGATGTTAATGCACTTTTCTCCTATCATTTCTACTGCCTTTTATTCTAGTAAAGAGAAAGAAAAGGCTTTTTCTACAAGGATTCTACTGAGAAACGGAATATACAGTTGTTATTTGCCATCATAAAGTAAAAGCAGTTGCATTGCATTTTTTCCTCCTACGTACACCCATTGATGGTGATATACGACAACAGGAGGAAAACGAATATGTATTGCTTCTGGTGCTTTCTTTCTAGACATTCAGATACGACACACACTCCAAAGCATGGTTAGTGGAAACACGGGAGAAGGGAACAAGAAATGTTCGTTTTTTCTCCTTTTTCTCAGCATTTTCCTAGCTTGCATGCATTTCCTTTTTCCCTATACACCCGTCTCCTCCTGAAACCCATGGTATGTGCTTGGAATGATATATTTAACTGGTTTCAACTAAAGTTTTAGGTGATTCCTTAGGAAAAAAGGATAGTGTATGTGGTTTGGTTAGGATGGGATGTCTTATCAGTCCTGCAGTCAATTTCATAAAAGAGTTTTTACATATTACATACTCTGCTTGTATTGTACCTTTTTTGTCGGAATTTTTTGAATTCCTCTTGACTCTTGTTGACCAACTCTTTATGGTGCATTATACATGCTTTTATGTGTGGACAATGGTCAAATGAATGCAACAATATAGATAGTACATCAATGTGTCAGTAGCCGGCATAGTACACAATGGAATCATTTAGTAGAACCACCACCAAACCACCATCTTACGCTTAGACAATACATATCTCTTGCTTAGACACACATTTTTTCATATGAATTCTCAAAATCACATCACCCAAAATATAATCATGAAAGAAATTTTTTCTCGTGGAGAATACAGTTTTTTGTCAGTTATAATGCGACGTTTTGTTGGTGGCGTGGCGATGATAGTGTGTGTAGTAAACAAGCAAGACCGGAGGAGAAAGATCAACAAACCCACTGTCCTTCCATCATGACGGTTGGCAAACCAAACAAAGCCAGCAAAAAAAATCCAGCATTGTATAGAATTAAGTGTGGAAGATTGTCGCCGAGATAAACGTCAAAGAAAGACAAGTAGTGAATGTAGTATCATCAAGCAACATCAGAATCACTCTTGTTGCCTGAAAAAAGAAAATGCTATTTATATGAATTCCATGATGTGATGTGTACGCCTGCTGACTTTCTTATTATGTTCGTCTTTGGTGGACTGTGGATTGGATTCGAGACTCTCTCTTTCTAGTCATAATGTTCTTGTGTTAGTGCTTACTTGACTAGCCAAGTACTTCTGGAGAACAGGGAAATTATTAGGAACATTGTAGTGTGTAGTATCAATGTGGAAAGGGGAATTTATATACTTTCATTTGAAGTGACATGGAGAACACACATTTATGTTAGACTGGTAGATGTATAATATATGGTTGTTGTAGACCATATTGGTTAAAGAGAAATGATACCCTGCTGTTGGCTGGTACAAAAAAAAGAGCTGGAGATAAAGAGAAGAAGGAGTCTGGCTCTGATCGAAATGATCAGTATTGTATTCCTCTCCTCTGAAACAAGGGAAAAGTGTAGAAGGTAAAAGCTTGTTGTCCTCCCCCTCATTTAAAATAATGCACACAAATACCTATACAGATTCTCTGCAGGACTACTCCTCTCCCACTACCTATAAAACTGGTTATAACGACGTTCTCAACTACTTTCATGAAAAAAAAAGTTTGCCCATAAATGTAAACGTATGAAAATGAAGATCATATAAAAGATATATATTTCGCTGTTGGTTTTACTGGTGAGGGGATTCATTCGGAATTTTAATCGGAATTCCTCGGTTGGTGTTTTTACTTCTTTTTTCCTTTTTGGAAAAAACGTTCCGCATCTTAATATTTTATTTTTATATTTTTTATCATTCATATTTGTCCATGACCACTTCCAAGAAAGCATAATAATATCGTATAGCTTATTATCATCTTTACACGTAGTATATTGAAACAAGTATGTTTGGTATTCCATTCAACCCACTTGTGTGAAACACTTGTCGGTCGGTACATACCTGTTGGGGTTGACATTATTGGAAGCTTGGAAAAAAAGAAAGTCAGATTGTTATTTTTGTTGGAAAGAGAAAGAGCAGTGACCTGAGTCTGAGTGACAACGACAACCATTGTTGTCAAATTTTTATAACACGCATCACCCATGTAAAGATAAACGGAAAAACTCATTCAATTTCTACACCACACTAGAATGATTTGCCTAACTTTCAATGCATTTGGTTAATGCATGTCATGATAAACATAATACGTAATACCAATTTCTGTTTGGTTTTGAGTACCATTTTAAAAAGTGTATTGCATGGATATTCATCATCCCTAAACTTGTAAGTTGCTTGTTAGCTTGTTCTTAAAGTGTAATTACTTTCATTCATTCACTTAAAAATGGTTTATACTGGGTGGTAGGACTACGTGTAATGTATGTAATAATGCGTCAAAAGTCTGTCGAGAAACCATAAATCAATTACCAAATTGACTTACGTAACTTCGTTATATCTTCAAACTAAAGGATGTCATATTCACTTGGTTCCATGCCTCTTTCAACCCCACCATATCCACTCCAGTCTAACCAGCGTATCTAGAAATAAAAGTATGCAACACAAAATATGAAAATGGAGACCCGACCCAGAGCCAAGATCATACACAGTAAAAGTGTTAGGACGGAAATTTATTCTGCTTGTATCAAAAAGCAAGTTATTCTGGATCAAGACTTTTGGCAAGAAAGATGATGCATGAACTTACAGAATTCTGTGAATTATAAGGATGATTATTAGATGTCTTCTAGAAATTGAACCGTTTAAATGCATTATATACTCACAGTTTTTTTCTGTTCCTAACATTTTTTCTGTATTAAAAAATAACTGCGTTGGCAATGTTGCTTATGTTGTATGTTCAACTCCATAGCTTAATGTTGAACTTCAATGGAAACATAATGCCTACATAAAGAGCCTTAAGTTTTGGTTGTGGAAAGGAAAAGACCCTTCATGTGAGTTTACGAAATAACGAATGGCAAAGTAAAAAATGGAGAAAAACGCAAGATTTTTTTTAAAGTCTCTTTATTAAAGAGGCAAAAAATATTAGAATTTTTTCTGGCAACTTTTCGATTCCCCTAAATATTAGATTTGTTTAAACATATCATCTTGCATTTTTTATGTGCACTGTTCTCTTCTCTTCCTTTCAACTTTGAGATGATATTGTAATTGAACATCATTCATCATTTATGTACTGACGCATGACGTAATCTTGATTATTAGATTGTTTAAGTTTTTGATGCAGCGAAGTTTCGTCAGTGAATCTTTGTACTGAATGCTGACATTACTGATAGTACAGAAGGGTGGTTCTGGACTTGGACAGAAAATAGAATTATGCAATGTATGGTTATAATGGGAATGGGCGAAAAGGAACGTGTATGAAAAAAGCATGCTCCTTTCATGCATACATTATACATGTTCAATTTTTTTCTAGACGACTGAACGCTGTATTGTTTGTACCCTTAACGAAAAATCACTCCGTAAGTAATTAAATTTTAGTTTAACTTCACTTTTATGTGGACTGATAAAAGCAACCATGAAGTACCAAAACGTATATTCTCATTAACTCCAGTTGAATTGTTCACATTTCATTATTTTACTACTACCAGCTAAATTTCAAAATATTTAGGAAGAATACTTTAAACTTTAAACTGCTTCATATCAAATATATTTTTACTTAGGTACTGAATAAAGACGTCCCTTTTCGATTGTCTACATAAAAACGATACGACGTCGTCTAAAATAAATTTTATGGTGACCACGCAGATTATCATATTGCCCCATAATGAAAAACGTATGCAATTATATTCGGCAGATCAAAAAGTGAATTCTTCCATCAGTTTTACTTTTGAACATATTACTATGCAGAAACTGCATCTCTCGTACAAAAACTTAAATTCCATACAAACTGTATGTGCTATGTAAAGCAGGCAAGGCCAATGCCAAGGCAAATTCATCTTGTACACTGACACTGACGTAACAAAGTTCATCTCTGTCTCTGATTCCAAAGCATGATGATGAGACGACGTTACTTTGCTTGGTCCGACTGCATTTTCCTGAAATAATGCTTCAATTTTAATGAGTTTAGATCGTTGCTTTCAAACGTGCACATCTATATTTTCACGTAAAAAGTGAGCCGACACAATGTTATTTAGCAAAAACATTCAAATCATCTTCCGGCCGTGTTACATCACAGGCAGTGGTAAGAAGAAAGATGAATACATCAGGAATGCTACTTTTGAAGCTGGAGACGCCTCGATACAGATACAATAGTAAAGTATTTATAGCATCCGGTCTTTCATTTTATACCTTTTGTGTTCTCCGCAATCAGAGAATTCGAGGCACTGAAGCATGAAAAAAATGGATATACATATGTACATATAATGTCGGACAGGTGAAGATTCATTTTAACAGACTTAGGCATGCACTTTAAAATGCATCCAGCAAGATTCAATACTCATTACCAACTAAACAACTTTCCATTGCTTAAAAAAACTGAATTGCTCCACAGGTCATGTTAATATAATGCTGACATTTTTCCCCAAGCTGGATAGAAAAGTTGTGATTTTTGAAGATCTTCTGATTCTGCACATAAATATAATTACAGCGTAGCATTCTCATTTCAAAGCATACTTTCAATTTTCTATTTCCGTTTTGTTAACATTTAAAACAGCAGCTCATCAGCATGTTTGCGTACTACTAATAACACAAACGCAGCAAAATTAAAAATTCAACAACTGTCGTTGTGTATCTAATAAGACATGGAAATGGAAGGTACTGCTGGCTTCTGCAATAATGTAAGCGAAAGTCAATTTAGGAAAAAAATGATGTACAAGTGAACTGAAATAGACTATGAAACTCATAAATTTACGTCACATTGCATTGTTATCTGACATAATGTAGCATCCTAGCTTGAGGTTGGGTTGGAAGTAACTTTTCGCAGTTAATAAAAGTAATGGTAATGATGGGATATGAGAAAGTTGTAGATCATCAGTACAAAATTGCATTTTTGCATGAAAATTTAACGCACGCGCTATGCGATCATTAAAACGGAATATATTTAACAAATTTTCTTTGGGGTGAACTATTAATATTTTTTATAACTTTTGGCTAGCATAAAAATGTCATCTCGTATGCCATGCTACTATTAGACATGCCATGTCAGTTTAGTGGTAAAGCGGTATGTGGTAATCAATCAATCGAAAAAAATCAAATCTAGACAGTTTCTTTAGAAGGAAAGAAAAGAATGTTTCCATTTTACTTTGAATCATGTCTCGTTTTGAGAAGTAATCATTGTCTGATGCCTGTAATTACCATTCATAGTCATAATGATGATTTTTTTCACGACAAAAGGGCACATGCTTTAGGTGACCTTCCAAAATGCATTTAATTAATTATGCTTTAATTTGCTGTAAATGTCAAACGTAATGTGTTGCATATTACGTCGACCAGAATTGATGGAAATGGAAAGTTGTATTTTACAAAAAAAAGTCTCGTATGAAGATCAAGATCTGATAATAATCATGATGCAGTCACTTACGATTAGTTAGAAGACAATGCCTATGATTGGTGACAGCATAAGTGTAAGATTGAAGATAGTAGAAAAACCGGATTAGATAAATTGATTTGATTACTTCGCACTCCATTGTTCGACACAATTACCCACAATAAAACAAACAGAAGAAGATTAAAAAGATGCATTGCGTGTTGAAAGTTATAAGATGAAAAAAATACATAGGTATTAGTGAAAAACCCCCCAAAAGTAATAGAAGTCATGTGGGGCCTTGGCCACAGGGTCTTGGCACTCGTTTATAACTCCTGACTTCTTGCCCATACCCTACTACACTGGCATGTTTGCTCAATTAATGAGAAATGTGATGATGCGTGAATCATGAATGATATATTAAATTCATAAATAAAATACCAACATTAGTAGATTGCAGGTTTAATGTACGTGTAAGTAAGACTTCCTGTAAAATGTGAAATGACAGCTCAAATCAAAAATCCATTAGATTCGCAGTTAGGCTCTGTATGTACTTATATTACTATCTTAGCTACAAATGAAAGCGAATTCATTTGCGAAGGATAGAAATTTCAAATGAAATGATAAGGCCGTAAAAACATAAAGTTGCATACAAGCACAAATCCTGATTCCTGATCTTAGTATATATTAAAATTCTAGAAATGAATTCTCATTCAGTTGAGATTTTAAAGTCATGTAAATAATACGCTAACTCACTCAACTTCGCAAGTTTAAATTAAATGATTGATTGCATTTCTACAATCATGATAGTGTAAATTAGAAATAACTTTTTTAAGTTAATAAAACCACTACGTTTAGTGTCATGAATAGTCGATTAATTTTGCATGGAATCTTCATAGTTTTACTATGGAACACGCAAAATGTGTCTTCAATTTTTCTTACATCAACCCTTATGACGGGACTTGTTGGAGGGTACCTGCTGGGAAGAATGAACCTTGTAAGATTACTTGAGCATTTTGTTTAACCATTTTATACAAATAATTATAATGTTTGATGACAATTGTTTGTGGGCTTTTCAGGGGACATTTCTAAGCGTGCTATCAAGTAAGTTTTCCTGTATTGTATCTCATGATGTTTCAAAGTACCCCAAAATGCCTTACATCCAGTTTTTTACCTTCTGTGTTCTGTTTTGCATAATATTTAACAATTACAACAGACAACGGAACACGTTTGCCGACACTGCCTTCAGTAAATTTTTCAACTATACTTCCATCATTTCAACAATTGATCATACAACAATTAGAAGCAGACATTCAAGATGATATTCCTGCAGACGACATTGTACGCGCTGCGGCTGTTGCTGCTATTACTGCTTCCCCAACCTCGACTTCCGCTCCTGTCATTCCTACTATACACTATGTTCCTTACCAGCCGCCACCTCCACCAAACATTCCACAAGTTTACACATATAATTTTCCGGTATATCCCTCATACGCCTACCAAACTACCACAACGGAACCACCTTTCAAGTTGTCCGCATATCCAATTAGACCAATTGATGTGCCAATTTCCTTGGATAATAAAATAAGAGACAGGTTTATCCGTCAATTAGCCATCATGGATCCACTCAATTGTCTTCCAAAAATATTCTGCGAAGTCAGTGCTGATCCATTAAGGGCTACATACATGTAAGAACAAAATCAAAACATAAAAATGTCTATCATATCATTAAATCAATATCATTTAATCCATTACTATATTCCAGAACCAATCATGGTACAATTACCAATGTTGGCTCAGCGGATCACTCGGAAATAAGCCAAGATGAAATGGTTGCTTACGAGTATCATCTACAGAGACGCAGGACAACCACTACGACTACAACACCAAAGCCTACTACTACTTCCACCACTTCAACAACTGCAGCACCACCTCAAAACGAAGAAGAGGAAAATGACAATGATAGTGGCAGCGCTTCGGAGGAGGAAGCGGATGATGTATCCAGTCAAGCGAATAATGACTCGGGTCAAGCGGATGATGTCTCCGGTCAAACGAATAATGACTCAGGTCAAGCGGATGATGTCTCCGGTCAGTCTGGTTCCTCTGAGTCAGTGGAATCGGTGGAAGATGATATTGATGACTCTTTCGAACAATATCGAAAGGAACATGAGCACAAAATTGAGATGCAAGCTTTGGATGAAATGATTGATGATATTGAAGATCCCGAGACGTACATGTACATTCTCAGGGATAAGCAACGTCGAAAAGAAGCTCGGAAAAAGTACAAGGAAGACCAAAGAAATAAATTACTGGGTGCTGGAGCAGCGTCAGTAGGTGAAGGCCCTTCCTCTTTTCGACAAGATGACCTCATGCTTCCGCAGTACAATACTGGCCATGAGGAACCTCCGCCACTGCATGGGATCACAGAGTACAATGAAGCAGCATATCCTCAGTATATAAATCGTAGAATGAGTGCTGATGATGGTCCAAGGCCTCCGCCTCCAATGCAACCTCCTGTTTTCATTCCACCTGGAATGAAAGTGACGACGACAGAACCACCTGTACATGACATGTTTGCTGATGATCCATTCTTTGATGACTTTTCTGGTTCGTCAGGAAGAAGTGCGAGAAATTTCATGGGGAAATCAGAGAAAGTTAAGAAAAGAGTGAAAAGGCAATCACAGGAAAAGGTAATTTATGGTTTCTTGAAAATATATGGAAAAACTAGCATGTATAATCAAATTTACTTAAATGACGATTTCAGGCTGATCTCATGAAAAGGTACCGAGTAGCTTATATGGTGGCTGAAAAGTTTCGTAGTCCAGACATGTGCAATACAGTTTTTCGATCATGTCCCTACCGCGCATCGACCTTTTTGTCTGTAGTCAACAGAATGGAAAGTGGACTGCTTCCATTCCAGCTTCCCTCGGACCAGAAAAATTATTTCAGTAGCAAAAATAATATTAACCAGTTCAAGCACACGCTGCAAGCGATAGAACGCTTGAACAAAGCAACATTCTTGGCTCAAGCAAGAGGGGAACCACTGGACCTAGATGAGGTGGCTGAAACTGCTTCTAATCCATCATCAAATATTGATGCAAGTACAAGTCAAAGTATTGTGAATGAATTTCAAGAGGTTGTCTCAAAAATTAAAACTGCGAAATTGAAGAAAAAGAAAAAACCAAAGCGTAAGAAAAATGTGAAAAATCAAACAAAATATGATGCTGTACATTACTATAAGAAGGCTCAAATGGAGAAATTACAACCGAAAGAACGGTTAAAGAAGGGAGTGTTCCATGTGAAGGAACCTGTGAAGCAACAGGATGACGAGTTGCAGATGCATAAAAATTTGGGAAATGTGCCTAGTTTCACAGATACTTATAAGGAAATGTTCAAACAAGTCAAGGGAGCCAAGCACAGGTCCAAATATGGTACTACCACTACCAGTACATCTACCACAACATTAAGGCCAAAGATAGCTAGAAATAAAGCCAAGGGCTCCAAGAGAAATTCTAATTCAAATAAGTCCAGGCTGAAAACGACAACAATGAAACCTACAACGACAATGGAAGGACCTGACGAGGATGATGAAAAAGATGCCATAATGTCTGAGGAGGTAGTAAGCAAATTAATTGTGAAGGGATGATATGAAAGATCTCTTTAATTAATTGTAGGTTTTAAGGACTTATAGTATTATTCGGTAATAAAAGTCTAATATATTTAACGAACATTTCGAAATACAATGAATTAATCAATCGTCATCTTCGTCATCATCATTAGTAGAAAGTTTCTTCATCTTTTTATTGAGAATAGGCTCATCTTCGTCCAGCTTAAAGTCCTGCTGCCAAATAAACTCCTGCTTGTAAGCTGGCCCTAGAGAACAGCTCTTTTGACATGTGTAAACGGCTAAGGTTCCCCAATCCACGGTGTCATTTCCAAGATCATTTAACAACTGTGGCATGATTTGAAATTCAAATACCCGAGGACCATTACAGTGAGGACAAGCTGGTACATCCGAAGTTTTCATGGTACATTCATTTGAAACCCATAATGGCTCTCCACTTCGATCATAGCGTAAAATTTGTTCAGGTTGGTAAGCGATGCGCTTCTTGAACTTGTTGAAAGCTTTATCCGATTTAACTGATTTGGCTTCTAGCATGTCCTTTGAGATTTCCGAGTCCTCTGAAAATGTAAAAAATACAAAACTACGGTAATAGTTTCAGTACATTAAAAGTAATTTTGACGTTAAAAGTTTAAAATCTTACCAAGTGAGCCAGCTCTGCCCTCAGCTACCAGTTTCTTATATTCCTCCAATTCTGACTTCTCGTCTACTTTCTTCTTGCTGACAGCTTTAGGGATGACCTCAGTATCCATTACCATTTCAAATTCTTGAAATCCAATCACTTGATCATGCATCCCTCCTTTGAAATCTGCAAAATTTGATTGACCAATTTGATTTGATAATGATGTATTGATAGACGAATGATAATGAATTGATGCATTGAAATAAATACGGCCTAAAGTATAAATGACTATATAAAAGTTAATTAAAATTGATGTACTCACCTGCATCAGTACATTCCTTCTTATGAAATAACTTCCAATCAAACTGCTGATGCTCCATAGAGCAATAGCTCACTTTTTTACAGGCTCCACATTTAAGTCCACCCTTACAACCACACATTCTGCACAAAGTATTCCCAAACTTTTCCGGATTAATTTTCGCCAACTCCTTATCTGCCATGTTTGGAGGCTGCACAGAATAAAAGTCATTTTGACGCCCAAGCTGACACCGAAACACCAACAAATTTTTATTAGAGTTCCTCTCCACACAGCAGCGCTTTCTCGAACAAATGAAAACGAAAATGACCCTGTGGAAAGTTTCGTTCTCGTCCAGTGGCGCATAGATTTGCAACAAAAACTGTGTTGGCAGTTCACAAGAAGGACATTTTAATTCCGTTGGTCCAGGTAAATCTTTAAGATTTAGCCAAGCCGGATGGCCACCGACTTTTGACACAAAGAAAGCACTGCTCAACTTCCATCCCTCGGGTTCCTCCTCAATGAAACCAAGTTCTACTGGCTTTTCAGCGGGGGCGGATCCTCCCTTCTTCTTTCCCTTTGACATGTTCCCGACAATCCTTATCAACCTATCAACTTGAAACTCTATTTCCAGAATTTCGACTGATAAGTGGAAAAAATCGGATACAAATTGGATTTTCCAAAACTTAGATGCATGTGCTTTCAGTTTTCACGACGTGTGTTTTAGACCTGTTTGCAATGTTGACAGAGTTTTGGGGCAGATGGACACAAACACATGAGCATGTGGCGTTCGGTCGTCTTCCTCAATGCATTGATAACCACAGCTGTTTTGTATGCTTGTGCATTATGCATGCTTTTAAGTGCACTTAGTGCACTTTTCCATTTTGCATGCAAAATTACAAGCACTGTTCCAAACTTTTCCAAACCTAAAAACCCGAATTCATTTTCATTTAATTAAGTACTGTGCAGTTTATCATGATGATTTCGTTGATTGCGTCCAGTTAATTAAACCAATCATCAGCATGTATGTTTTAAAGAAGTAACTGTAAAATCTTGGTGAAAACTGACTGATCATAATAATATCAGAAGGGAACGGAACTGTTTGAAGTTTATATGTGTTTAGCAGTTAATTTTCATACGGACAAAAAATGACGAGAATACTTGCATTCAGAAATCTAGTCACTGCAACTAATTGTTTTAGTAGAAGTCGTCCTACACAATACAGAAAAGTTAGCTTTGCTAGCAAACGGTACTTGCTAGCGATAGCGGACTCAGGAGTAGTTCAGAGGAGTATAAGTACAAGTACGCAGACCCTCAGCAGCAAAAAGGTGACCCAGAAAGCTCAGGAATTTGTAGTGTTATTTTCATGCTTTTGAGTTGTAAAAAACTAATGTAACATCATGTTACATAATATTTTATTAGGATGATGACGATCATTATGATGAAGCGAAAATACCTCCCAGTCCTTACAAGAGCCCATTTCATAGGACTGGAAAGATTCTCAAGCACGACCTCATGTCCTTAGTTGACAAGACTCAGAAACCGCTCCTGGAATTCAATACGCATGTAGACATTCTCATAATTGGGGGAGGAGTCATTGGATCTATGATAGCATATTACTTCAAGGAAAGAACACCAAGACAGGCACTGAAAGTTATGGTTATAGAGAAAGATCCTTCCGTAAGATTTTCAATTAAAAACGCAGAATTACTTAACTTGTACAATAATGCAAACTCCTATGTTGTGTGTACATGCAATAAGTTTTTTGAACATTGTTTCATACGTACATACATACAGTATGCACAATCGGCGACCGCGATGTCGGTGGGTGGGTTACGCCATACTTTCTCCTTAAAGGACAACATAGAAATGGCCAAATACAGCACAGAATTTTTACGCCAAGTTCCTCAGAAGTTAAACTGTGACGGAGAGGCTCCCCCAGATATCCAGTTTCATCCTTACGGCTATTTGCAATTAGCTGACGAAGAACATGCACAAGAGCTGCAGGAAAGCTGGCTCAAACAAAAGTACTGCAAAATGAATTTAGGAACATAAATCTCAGCATCACTTTTACTTAAGGATGAAGTATGTATGTCTAATATTTTTGAAAATTTATAGAGAAGTAGGATGCCATGTAGAATTGCTCACGAAAGAACGTTTGAAGGAAAAATTTCCTTGGATGAATACAGATGGTGTGGAACTGGCATGTCATGGAATGGAAAGCTCAGGATGGTAATTTGTAACTGTCATACAATTTGAAAGTTTACATGGATTAGTAATTTTTTACTTGCATGTTCATGTCTTATTTTTCATGAAGGTTTGACGCTTGGGCTCTCCATTTTGGACTAAAGCGGAAGTCTGTCCATCTGGGTACTGAGTATATACAAGCTGAGGTACAGGGTTTTGGATTTGAGGAATCTACCTATGTGGTACAAGGAATGCAGCCTGGGGATGGTCATCAAATGGCAAAAAGAGTTATTGTTAAAACGGCATCTGGGGAAATGAAAACTATTGATTATGCTTATTGCATCATTGCGGCTGGTCACGAGTCTGCGAATATTGCTGAAATGGCTAGAATTGGGAGAGGAGAAGGTGTGCTGAGCGTTCCATTGCCAGTTGAACCAAGGTATGTTATAAAAGTTATAAACCAATCACTGAGAATCACATCATTATGAATTATTGTAATTTCGATTCATGATTGATATTTTTTTATTGTTTCTAAATTCTTTTTGAAGGAAGCGTTATGTATACTGCGTACATGCTCCAGATGGTCCTGGAATAGATTGCCCTTTGGTAGCTGATACAAATGGATCTTACTTTAGGTACAATGAATTAAGGTGTTTGTAGCAAAGCTTATGAATTTGTTGATACGATCTTTATTCTACTTTTTTTTGAAGACGTGAAGGGTACGGTGGTCATTTTGTGGCTGGACAGGCCCCGCCTCTAGGCCAGGAACCAGATGTTGGAAACTTGGAAGTAGATTACAGTTATTTTGATAATACTGTTTGGCCATCTATATCTCACCGCGTTTCAGCTTTCAAAAACATTAAGGTAAGGTAACATAAGGCAAGAGAAAGTAACAACAGTAATTTAATGTCTAAAATATACACTTTTAAAATCACTTTAGTTGAACTCGGCGTGGGCAGGGTATTACGACTACAACAGATTTGATCAGAATGGAATTATAGGTCCACATCCATACTATCCCAATATGTATTTTGCTTGTGGATTCAGTGGACATGGTATATATTTTAAATAATTTTTGTATAATATGCATAGCATCTTTTTTCTAAGCATTTTCATAAATCATAAAACTTATACTTTGTACTCATCAATTTTTACAAGTGCAAAAATTATGTGTGTCCCACAGGTATTCAGCAAGCACCAGCAGTTGCCCGAGCCATAATGGAAATGATTTTGGATGGTGAATTTAGAACGTTGGACCTGACAAAATACCATTTCGAGAGATTTTTAATTGGAAAGAAAATACAGGAAAGAATTGTTAACTAGAGATTTTAGAATCGAAATAGGTACTGACTAGATTTTTTACATAAAAAATGTTGAGATATTTCTTTAAGATAAAACAAACGTTTTTAAAAACAATCTGGTATGCTACATTTTAAATAGTTTTGATCATCAGTTTTTATACTTCACACTATTTATGGCGTCGTCGGATTTCATACCTTGGTGAGCATAAAAAGTGTACAGGTGCTTGCCAAAACGAAATGCTAGGCTTAGTAATTTTGTGCTTCACAAGTTTTAAGTCACCATAACTACACGCTGCGTATTACGTTTAATATTTTTTAAATAAAAATATGAGTATGAGAAGTTCATTTTTCATACTTTTTTTGAAAATTTTGAAGAAAGGGTTGGGGTACGTGCAAATCGCATAAGCTACAGTTCATCTTGCATAGCTGTCAAACTTCCGTCCGACGACTTCTCGGGTAGTAGTGATGATACGTGCATGCATAAGTACCGTACTCATTCATATTTTTGAAAAAAGAATAATCTTTTTTTATGTTGTGCATTCTATCATCTTAAAACATTGTGCAGGTACTTGAGAACCTGCAAGCTATAATAATATAATAATATGAAATCATACACAAAATGCTAAAGACCGGCTTTGCTTGGTTTTAATAATATAACAGACTCAGACAGACACAAGCCATGACCATGTATTATGTACTTGACATGTAGCTCTTCTACTCAATACTCTTTAACACTTTTCATTTTTGTGTTTAAAAAATATGTAATCTTCTTACATGTACCCGTACTCCGTACCCATCTTCATTTTTTTTATGGTCAGCCAGGTATAAAAAAAAGGTAGAGTACCTCTATGCAATCTGTCTACCTGCCTGGCTTGGATTTTTGTGTACCTCTAGCCTCACCTGCTTCTCTAAACCTTTCTTTAAAATACGAAGAAAAAAAAGCTGTTTTTGAATTAAAAAGCCTGTCTTTAGTCCTTCCTTGTCTTCTTGACACTGTTGTCATTCTTATCCGTATTTTAAAGCTAACAAACCAACTTTTAAAAGGTATTTAGAGATATCTCATTTTCAAACGTTGGCTTGTTTTTTGGCATTTCATATTTTGAGGACACAATTGTGACAGACCGACAGACATCACATTTCTGGCTTTATCACATCCAACATCACACGTCTGTATTTTGCATCAACTTCTCTTTGACATTTTTCCCTTTTCTTGACTTCTTGAATGAACTTTGGTGGTGGTGGTGGTGTTGTTTGCTGCCTGCTGATGTGTTATGTTTGTTTGTTGATATGCTAGTTTCTGTGTTTCAGGTTATCGCAGTAAATATGCCGTAAAATCGGTAAAATCAAAGTTTTTGTTAAAAATTCAGAAGTGGACAGTTGTTTTTGAAAACTTGAAAGTTTCAGTGAATAGTTTTATTTGGATTTTTTGGTTTGGGGTCCGTCTGGATAGGATTTTATAGCAGTAAGTACAGTTGCATACTTTTTTTATGTAGTTATGTTGCATACAGATTCTAAATGAAGTAAAAATCATGTTTAATTTTAAAAAATACAGTAATTAGCATGCTCCAAAATATTATATTAAAATCTGAGGAAAAGAGCATAACCTTTTTTTGAGCTAAAATGGCAAATTCGTTTTTAGTTAGCCTGGCTGTTTGTTAACTTTACGGTCAATGATATGGATATGATAGTGATTGATGATAGTACGAACTTTGAAATTCGAAAAAAAGAAGATAATACTAATTAGCTTACAACGCGCATTTTGTTAGTTTTCGTTGGGTTTCTTCCAAGCACTATAACTGATAATGGCCGTCATAGTTGTAATGAAGCATTGAATTGAAGGTTTATTTGAAGACATTGTACTGTACAACTTAGTACAACTAAAATATCTGCCGCTGACCTGTGATGAAGTAGTTTCAGCCATGTTATATGTTACACCTAGACATTTAAACTGGAAGCGAAGCGAAAATGAAAAATTTAAACTAAATAAAACTGGTAAACCAGTTGGACAAGTTTCAGGTTTGGTGGCCGGCTCCGCCGGCAATTATAATTAAAATT
>JAQFXM010000327.1:0-55383 GCA_034693345.1 Entomobrya multifasciata
GATAAAGTAAGCGTAGAAGAAGATGAATACAATCAATGTATAAGTCCAGTAGTAAGTAAGTTGTTTATATTAACACCGCCGCCACAATATGTGAGAACGCATCTCCGAGTGCCTTGTTTCATACTTTTAATCGGGGACAGCCGAGGTGATCTGCCATGCCACTTTTTCTGGCGTTATGTTCTTATAATTAAAAGTTTTACATCACAGTTTTCATGATTATGTTAAATTATGTTGGAATGGAAAAGTACTTTTCATCTAACATTTGCCTTTGAGTTTTTTTGCTGGTATTTTTGCCAAAACTCGTTTGCTACATGTTAAGTACTCTGTTTATCTGAGATTTTTTCTACGAAAGAGTGAAAAAGTCTGAAAGTAGCTTTCCTAAACTGGTTAAATGTATACGACATTCGATATCAATATCACTGTAAATAGTTACATTTACTTTTGTGTTAAAACTTTCACCATTTTCTCTCTGAATGATCAGCGCGGATAGGTAAAGCATGTACATCAATATATCTGACCAGTCCGAAAACAAAGCAAACCGTAAAATTTATATCTACCAACCCCATCAGCGCCGACGTCCTATATATTTCCAATTTTCCCAGCAAACTATCTGAAATTGTTGTTTGTTTTTTGGACGCGTACTATGCAAAACTTTGCAATTAAAATTAAGGGAGATTACTTAAGCTTAGAGTTTGGCACCATTGGCGTGACGGGGGTCAAGCCAAGTCAGATTTATAACAAACACAAGCATTACAAAAAGGATTACAAGGCTGACACACGAAATTACGAGAGCGATATCGGTGGGCAGAAACTTAAATAGAACCAACACTAGTGTACTTACACATACATGCATACATATGTACACAGTACAATTATTTTTGGCCGGTCAACTTTTTTTCTATTTGAGTAGGCAAAAGAGGCATTGAACACAAAAGGATCTAACAATTTTCGAACACATCCCACAGTCATTGTGAAAGAAATAATACCTCCTAATACGAGAAAACCAACTTCGCAAAACAATTAATTGTGGAAACCAAATTGAAACAAGCGAGAATCCCCGCTTTCACTTTCGTTTAATCATCACAATTTCCACATGTACAACTTTATGAATTTATGAGTTGATCTGGGATGATAAATATTCACATTCATCAAACTTTAATTTATTACTGGAACTGGATATTTGGGTAGGAAGTAAGGGTGAGGTATTTATAAAAAGACTATAACAAGAGATAAAGGATAAAATGTGTGTAAAACACAGCAAAGTGAAGTGACACTAGATTTGTTGATGTTGCAAAAGTAATCATTGTGATTGTGGGATGCGGTGTGGTCGCCAATGCTTATAGCTTACATGAGAATAAGTGAAAGTTTTTTTGCGGATCTACATGCATATCTGCTCTGCTCTTCTGTTTGTTGTTGTAATGTATGGGTTTGCTCACTGTTCAACTTACATGTGTAAATTTGTTGGGAGCAAGGGAATTTTTCCCAGAAACACCGAAATCAAAGAGAGAGACAAATCCGCCATTTCTTATGCCTACATTTTATTCATATAAAATGCATCCCATTTTTATCATGTTTATATGTTGTAGAGAGGTGGAGTAAAGGCAAAAATAGTGTAAGTATACCAACTGAGATTTGTTAGTAGTTGAAGATGTTTGTTAGCAAAGTAAGCTTTTTTTCTAGTTGTTCCGTTCAGTGAGTCGTTGTGTTTGCAGTTTGCAAGTTTTGTGTGTGTGTGTCCAATAAAATATGTGCCCACAAATCAGTGGCATTTTGTCAGACAGCATTTACTTCCTGGCTTATCAGAAAAATACTTAGTGTTTACACTGACTTTGGCTAGTATATATGCATACTATGTGTGTATGTGGTTGGAAAAATATCGAATAGTATATAGCACATTCTTCATAAAATTATAAAACAACGAAAATACACAGAAAAAGTAAACAATTTCACTTTATCTAAGGACATTTGATAGTTTTGTGGATTTTGGTTGCGGTGCTGTTGCGTAAAGTTACATCTTTGTCAAATAATTTTATTTTTCATGGAAAGAGAAAGCTTCATTGCTTTTCCAGTGTATATGGTTGCATAAAAAGGTGGATTTACGTTTGAAACTGTAAACTTTACAGTTTCAGTGTAAAGTAAAGCTGTGAAGACAGCGACAACCCAAACACCACTATTGATTTTTGAAAAAATCAGTTCAGTCAGAGTAACTACTTTCAAAAGTACATAGGCTCATAACATGAAATCAAAGATGGACAAACTTCTTTACCAATATTTGATATTTTAATACAAACAAAACTACCATAACATAATATTGAAGCAGAAGAATGATGCAATTTGTTGACTTACTCTCATTGAGCACTTTGTTCATAACTTCCAACAATTTACTCATGCAAACATCTAAAAATTGATTGCGTTAATGAAGTTGTATTTTAATATGTATAGGTTACAGAATTTCTCCCACGTTTTGAAATCATACGCGGAATCGTGGATTTATTTATATACTTAAAATCTAGATCCAATCTGATGTTTCTTTATAAGTTTGCGAAATTGCTTTTTATTTTTTCGTGGTATTAGTATATGTACCATTTTTGTATCAAGAATTGGTCTGTGTTGAGTAAAGTCAGCTTTACTTAGAATACTACGCTTCGCAAGAATTCCTAGATTACCACATTAAAAACAAGATAAACACTTAAATATTTCTAGTGAATTTTTCATGCTAAAAGTCGCAAAAGAAATTATAATGATCATAGAGGTTTTCTATTTGCGTAGATATAGTAGAGAATTCGCATTTCAGGACCGCGAAATGCATTCTCTACTAAATCTTTCTATGCACGAGCTGCTCAGTACCAGGAAAGAAATCGAATGAGAAAGGTTGAAGGTAGTTCTGAAGTGAAAGTCAACAAATATATAGTGAACGAATGGACGGACGACAAACAATGCAAGACATATTACGATTGACAATGTATGTATTTATATATATGTATTTTTGGTTTAGATTATTAAACATGCTTTATATGCATGTCTCCTGTTAGTTATATAAAGAATACAAATCAACCACCACTTTTTGAACAAAAAAACAAACAAAAATGTGCTCTAAAACATTACACAGAGGCGTACATAAAACCCTAATACCTATACAAGCATTCGCTTCAGACACAAATACATTGATAATGACGCATACATTGAATTGTGTGTTTCAAAATAGGTGATATTAAAAGCAATGGATATAATTAAATTAGTTTTCAGCTGATCTATACAAAATGTTATTACAAACAACATCAACATTGAATTAAGTGAATGAATGGATAGATGTTGATGATATGATAACATCGCCAACAGCAAAGCTTTTATAGAGACTTGGTCTACACTATAATTTTGCATTTTGTACATGTGTATTTAGTGCTTTGTATTTGTGCACTCATTTTGGTGGTGGTATTATAACGTTAATATTGTTGTTTTTCAAGCAACTAAACGTCATCAGCATCGCGGTAGCTTTATTTGATGTCATCCAACAAAGTATACCAAATACCAGCTTTCACATAGACCAGACCCCAAACAACAGACAATCTTTAACATACACCACCATACATTGTACATGTTATTTGCGGTACGTTACTTTGTACAATCGGAAATCGGGATCATGATATGATGATGTTGTTGCTGTTCATAATGATGATTATGATTATGGTGATCGTTGGTCTATAGGCCTGAAGGAAAATGACGTTCGCTAGATTACTTAACAACTGCATCATCATGAGAACCACATTTCTGAAACTGAAAGTGTTGCTTTTATTCTTGTCGACCTGTACATTAAATAAGCCTGATTAGTGCTACGCTACAAAGTAGATGGATAGAATGTGATAGAGGTAGTGAGTGGGATGGGAATGTCATGAGCTTTTGGAAAGGATGTTTGAGTGAACGAGAGAGAGAGGGAGAGAAAGAGGAAGGATTGGTAATGTTGGGAGTTGCAAGTCTTGTGATCAACCTTTGCTTTGTACCATGTTTCTAACTTCTTTTATTTCTATTCCATGCCGCTTTCTCTATACGATTTCCATGAAAGAATACTTATCAAAATGTGGCTTAGTAGCGATACATGCATGAAGTAATTCAGTGCGTGCACACCATATAACCTAAGTATTTACCACATGAAAGAATTCCTAGGATGAAGCTATAGATGACAGGAAACCTTTCTATATAAAAAACTTAAACGCTTGGATAATAACCATCAATGTGTGTACTAGACTTCATTCACTGGATTATTATGGTGTAATATGTTCATATCGGATATGGGCAAAAGGACCATCGGGCTCTTTTTTTCCTGGCTGGCTGCTATTGAGCTGGCATGGTAAAAGAGTTAAAATTGCAAAAGTAAAGGAAAACAAAGGGATGATCTTACTTGATAGTGTGTAGTATGTTGTAAAAGCTTACAACAGAGTTTTTGGCAAAAAAATAATGTTAGATTATGGTATAAATGTGAAGTATTTGGATTCATGGATAGATACTGTATTTTGTTGGAGAAAATCCGCCTTTGAGTTTTTTATGTGGAAAAATAGAAAAGAGATGAGATGGATGCCACACAATAGTCTGTGTGTATAGTAGTCCATCTGTTTGTATGTGTGTGGTTTTTTTGTATCCTTCAGAATTTTGGATAATATTGATCCTTCACTTGAGTTAGGCTATATGTTAGAATGGAAATGTAACACACACGCCTTAAAATTGCCACTTCCCTTAATTTCCAATGGGGGAAAACGGCAGCAGCAAAAGGGATAAGGAAAAAAGGACGATGATATATGCAAAACTAGGAGTAATAACAAACATGTATGCGGAAATGTATGGAGGAATGTATAATAATAATAGATGTTCATTCATACGGTTTGGGAGTTCTTTCTCTCCTTTCTTTTCCTTTGGTTTTTGGTGAAAAGAGAAAAACAAGGACGAGCTTTATTCATCCCATTCAGTCATATTTGGAGTTTTTCCAAAACTTCTTGCTCCCTTCAACATCCTTCCCTTTTAATGTGAATTAGTACATGAATGTACCTTGTTGTGTACAGTATGTCTTTTTACCAGCCAGCCAACCAACATACATTACATGGTCTCATACAAGACAAGAGGAAAAGAGATGTGCATGCTTCTTATGTCGCCGTCGTTTGTATTATAAACATCATAAAGATAATCATGTGTATCTTGGTACAGAAAAAACATAGACGAACTATCAGTAGTTTTCATTTAATGGTCGTTACACGAGTCAGTGTGGGTGGTTTCTGGGGTCAGTGCTACTGGTCCCAAGTCCCAAAACCAACCCACTGAATGAGTTAATGGCCCCAATAATGACTTTGGGAAAATTTTCAAAAATTACATACATAGTGAAAGCATGTGTGTACTACATTTTTGCATGAATTTTAATTATAAATATGCTTTCTCTTATCTATTTCTCACAGGTTTTTGGAATCTGTTTGAGGTTGATCTATTACACAGCTTCAAAGCAAGTCATTATTGGAGCCAAAGCCACCACTTGAATTTATTGCATCGATTTTTAGGTTTATTAAGGCTAATAATGAGTATATTTTTTACCCAAGTCATAATCAATAGTCATACGACCCTTGTACAGCTCTCTTGCGCAAGATGCTATTGAAGTAAGCATCAATTTGTATTCAAGATATTCTGTAGGCACTTGACTTTACAAGGATTCTCTTTCAGTTAAACCAGAAAACTAGTGATGGGTTAAACCCACTTCCGTCTTTTGTAAATACTTTATTAGGCTCAGATAAAGCATTAAAGTTGGTTTTAAGAATTAGAATAAATACATATATGTATTGAGTACCTACCTATAAACACCTACGCAATTTAGATACTTCCGTGCCTTCAGTTCAGACATGTTACAGTATTTATGTAACAATATTTAAATGGATTTTTAACGTTTGAAAAGTAATTTTGAAAAGTGCAAATACGCGTCAAACAGTTCTATATTTATTCCTTTTATATCACGTTTTCTTTCACCTCAAACTTTCAATCAGAGTGATGACGGTTCGGCATTTCCCTTTTTATTCGATGACATGCTTGTATCAATGGTATTCGCTTTTCTTATAAATTTATAGTTTGCTTTTCACATGTATATTTTTTGAGCATTTGCGCACAGTTGAAACAGCAAAAATGTAAAGTATTTATGTATGCATTAGACTGGTGCTTTCCGGAATAAAGAAATTATTCATCTCGCGTTTTATTTAATACCGGTTGTTTATAAACTAAAAATGGGAGAAAAATCTGGAGAGAAAAAATTTGAACACAAGTTTTGTGAATGAAAGTGAAAAGAAGCACGAAAATAATTCTTGATGGTAGTTTAACTTTGTAATTTAAAGGCTGTGAAAGCACGACAAAGAGGAAGGAACTAAAGCGTGGTACAAACACAAGGAGTAGAGTTTAAGGAGAGAAGTTTATTGTCTGACAAAAACTTTGTCAGTGTGCTTACTTAGATCACATATTATAGTATTTTGGCTAGAGCCGTCGTCGTGTCGTAAGCTGCTGCTGCTGGAAGGGTAAATGTGAAAAAATCATGCAAGTGATACGATAGCACAACACAAGTCACAAGTAGACAGGCAAGGCGTCGTCGTATTCAAGTGAATCACAAAAGTTTGCATTTTTTCTCTCTCATGTAGCTTTTGTATTAGCCCATCTAAATTTCTCTTTTAATCCACTCAATTTCACTTCCCATTTCAAACTAAGTTATTTAAACGTCACCAGTTGGACAGCGCATTTTTTATTTTCTTACTTCTTTGTAGAAGTAGTGCTTTACACCACTACGATTTACTTTTTCTTCTTTTTACAAGCACACACATTATGTTATGTAATCTTTTACATAAAACTCGTTCGTATATAATATATCCATAAACCTTACTTTATGTACAAAACATTTTTCGCATAAAAACATAACTGAATACTAATAATAGTTGATATCATGCAACTGAATGCCTTAAGTAGCGCATTTGACATTTCTTTGACAAGAATTTTACGTCCACTTTCCCCGTAGCTCTGTGACTACAGTAGAATTGCGCTTTATCACACTACTAAATGCGCAAACATCGTCATGAAAAACTTTCAAGCTCATCTTTCAAATACGTATAGCTTGTGGCATGGTCGTCGAATGGTGGTTCTTTCTCTTGACACATGTTAAGATTCTGAGAAACAGACTTTTCTTCTTTTTTTTTAGAATGAATTTGTTCAACCCCCTATTTTCTTTTAAAGGAAACCCATCTTACACTCGTGTATTTTTCCACTTTTTATCACTCCAAGTCCCTAACAGCAATTTCAAAACTCTGCCCTGAAGAATAAAGCTATAAAACACGAAGAAAGTTAAGAGGAGGCCACACATCCAAAACTCTCTTTCTCTTCGGTTCTCTACACACAACAGCAGATAATGTATTTCTGAACATTATCATCGAAACTAGATATCTTCTTCTGGAACACTGAAAAAAGATATCCGGAAACATCTTAAGAATAACTCCTCCCTTATTTGTACAATTTTTTACCTACCTACAATTTGTACTTATAACAAAAGGGAAAGTAGACAAATGCTATAGAATACGACATAATCATATTTTATCCCTAAGCCCTCCATTTTACTTCACTTACAAGTAATGCACAAATATGTAGGTATATATGAAAGTTATACTATAACTATACAGTATATGCGTAATCCAACTTGCTTCAATTGGTTACATATTATTCCCACAAAAAACTTCGCTTGAAGTTAAAACCACCGTACCTTAGTTTTCGATATGAGAAATATATAACTAGCAGCGTAATGTGAAATAAAGTATACATCTTGTTTGAAATTAGAATAATCAGTTCACTTTTTTTGAGAGAACTTCTTCAAAACTTGAATTTACATACTGAATTTTGACATCTGTAGTCAAAGTGTGCAAAAGTTGGATGGTATCCGCATTAAGATAAGACTTGTCTGAAAGTACTGGATTTAAGTATCTTCAAAATTAAACGATTGCATATGCGTGTACTTTATTACACTTTCCCAGTTAACAATTTTTTTAGACTTTAAAAAATGAGCATTCATACTAAATTTTGACATGATGAATAATTATGAAATATGAAAAATTTAATGTATAAGTCGGATCAGGCCTAAGTCATTTCCTTTTGTAAACTGATAAGCAGATGTTATTGATATCTCTTACTAGAATGGTTTTGGAATGTTCTATTTTGGAACAAGGTTTACATTTTTCGAATAAACCGAAGAGCTCTATATACATATAAACTTGTTCATGTACTGGTGAAAACGAGCAGCAATTTTGTACGTGCTTATGTGAAAGCAGGCAGACATTACACATAATACTCACTTTCTTTTTCGTACACCTGAAAACAAAAAGTATTTGAGACTGAGACACGTGAGAAGGAGTGGAGAAAAAAATGCATGAATTTATCACAGCGTTAACTTACATAATATATTGTGCTAATGAAACGAGTAGTATCATTGATAGTGCCAAGATAATACTACAAAGTCTGTAAGAAGAAGAATAGATAAATGTAAAAGAAGACAACTACTGCTTCTTACGATCACTCTTATTCTTCTTTTCTTTCTCATTCTTCCTCTTATCAATGTCACGTGAAGAGATTTGAAGGGAAACTCCTTGAAAACTTTAGTTTCCGTTGCAGACCTCCTACATCTACTGCACTGTCTCTTTATATACAACTGTGCTGCCCGTTACTTGTTTTTCTCTCGTGCATGGAATACAGAATAGGCCGAAGTCGAAGTATAAAAAACTGCAAATCTCTTATAAAGTTTCGTTTTCAAGGTACATTCATACATGAATGATGTAATCATGTGCTTATAGGGCATATGCATACGTCGTCTCACACACACGACTCGAAAGGAGTGAATGGATGTGGTGGATTTATATATCACCTTAATTAGTCACTTTTCTTTCTTCGTTTCATTCACCCTCCGTCTCGTCTGCCTTTCTCTTTATTCAGCAGTAGTAAGCACATTTCCATGAGTAGACCTCTCTTCTCATTTACGCCTCTTCGGTTGACTGCCATTTCCTATTCGTCTTTCTTAGCAGGCAACAAAGCAGAACATATTATATATTGTGAAGAAAATGATATATAATATGTCGAGTGATGATAACGGCTAATGCTTTAAGGGAAAACGAGACATGAGTTTATGTGGGAAAGTATCTGAGAGAGTATCAAGAGTATACTACATATATGTATTAAATCCAGGCCTAAATATGTTCACAGAAAATGAAATCGACATTGAGGAATCGAAATAATAATACTGCCTGCTATACATTTGTATTAAATATGTGTCTGCTGGTTTGTGTCAGATATATAATATAATTTCCTCTTCCGAACAGAAGACAGAAACAAACGGGAGAGGAACAAAAACTCATCACTTTTCCTTTTGTCTGTAAGAAGTTGAGTAGTGAGGAAAACGAGGGATACTTGGAACATAAAATGATTCCTTAAAGCAACTATTTTCCGCTGACATCATTGAAATGAGTGTGAAATGAGGAGATTTAATCAAAAGGATGATACTTTGTGTGATACTGACTTGAAAACAGGATTTTCCTCCTTTTGTTTTATGATACCTGTCTTTTGTTTTAACAATGAAAGGTGTAATTTTGTTTACCCAAATCGTATACTGAATGTTGTAGCATTATTTGTAAGGACAGTCTGCTTGAAAATTGGATAGGCTTTTGTCTTCCTTTCTTGTTTTCATATTACGTATATCTTTATGCATATTAGTTTTGATAAAACACAATGATAGGAAATTACTGTCATTATCTTAACAACATAAATCTGATGGTAATATATTGTAGAATTCAGTAAAGGTATACTGTACACACACGTGTACTACGTTTTTGACAGCTTAGTCCAATAACAGTTTACTGTAAGCTAATCTTATACATATATCCTGAAATACGGTGCAAACTGTTTTGAAATATTATGCATCCATTTAATTTATACAGGTTAGCCGATAACGCCTTATTGACATGCCTAAAACAAGTCGTCTTTTATTAGCAAAGTTAGCAAGAACTAATATAAAACAGTTCTACTTCAGCTTAATGCCCAGTTTAACACGAGCCTACGGTACGAAAAAAAAACCATTTGAAGTTCTCAGAAGATTGTTGGAAAGAGAAAATCTGAACGCAAAAACTTTCTATAAAAAGCAATTATGGAACGGAAACCAATTAGGCTCAGGAGGGAAAAAATCATTGAAAGTGTGGTGAAGAAAATACACCAGATCGTTCGTCCAACCAAAGCATCTTCTCGGATGTTATCTTGGTACGAGAACTGTCCATGATTGCGAGATTTTAATTTTATCTACTAATGATAAAACTAGATATGTTAACCTGTAAAACTAAGTGCCAGTTTGAAATCAAAGGGGAAATATTATCCCGAATATTACATTTTGTAAAACTGAAAAAGAATATGGCACTTTTCAGAACATGGATGATTTAATAATAATTTTGACGCCGAAATGTCATTGTCATTACTTTTTAAAATCTGCTGAAAGTGAAGGTAACAAGTTCGCGTTAGGTACTTTGCACTTTATATAAAGTTCTGAATGTTCTGAAGTTCTGAAGTACCAAGTTCAGTTCGTTCATACTTCATACACAAAATTTATGCCAACTTTCATTCAGATCCATTGATTGATGAAAGCACACCGCTTCGATTTGGATTAACCGATTTGAACCCAAATCAATAGGGGTGTTCAGATAATCTAACAGACTTTTTCTCTATTACGACTTGTAATTTAAGAAGCACTAGTTCCCGTAAACTGGCTCTTAATAATTTTTTACCATCCCGGACTTTCGAAGTAGACTAACAGAACAGGTGCAACATTTCGTCCGTAGTCTCAACATGAATCAGCTCTTAACAAACGTCAAGTAAACTTTTTGATTAAATGAGAACATAGATATGCAGTACCTATCTGTGTAGCCATTTTCACTTTAATGTTTCGATATAGTACACTAGTTCGTGATTGCAGGATAAATATATGAATGCTGTACTGACTGACTGAGTAAAGTAAGGATGCTCAAATAAGATGCTACATTCTCAAAAAGAAAACAAAAAATCTTGAGTAGGGATGATGATGAAACTCAAGCAGATGTTATATATCCTATTCGTCTCAACTTTTTTCTCTAAGAAATTGAGATTCGCTATTTGTGCAATATTGCCTCTTTCCTTATTCTTTTACTCCATCATCAAGTTGTGTAGATTGCCTAAAGCATGCATTTAATTCGAGATAATATAGGTACATTATTTTTATAGTACATTACTAAGCAAGAAATTTTAGTTTGAGAACACACTGTGTGATGCCCATGAGTCCCCAGGAACTCATGACCACACTAGGAATGCCATCTTCATTTTCACACGAAGATAAGCTCTTTGGATTTGGGGAGAAGTGAGGAGCCAGGAACCATCGAACCTGCATGCTCATCATGGTCATCGTCATCGTCATCTTCAGACAAGAAGAAGAAAGGCAGCCGCACAACACCAAGTACCTTCAGTGTTGCACGGACCGAGCTCCAGAAAAGAAGTTCAACTTTAAAGATTCAATTGTAGTTTCTAAAAATATTTCATTTTCATTTTAAGTTTCTTTTTGTAAAAATAAAAGTAGATTTTCTTGTTATATTTAAAAGTAACCAAGTTTGTAGTTTTGAAAGGAGCATTGATTTTTATATTTGGTGTGCACACTCATCAGTAGTATAGAACCGGAACAAATAATTCTTGTAATAGAAACAGTTTTCATTCATCTATAATTATCATCATATCATCATCGATCCGTCTTTCTCATGGGAGTAGAAGACGTGAGAGCATCATCGGGATTCGTAAGATCATTCAATCATAATTAAAGTTAATGATGCATAGAGAGTGAGTTGTTAACGTAAGGTTTCTCCAGGTTAAGAGCTAGCAAGTTAATTAATATATAGCATCGGCGTGCTAAAAAGGTCAATAGTTTTTAGCATCGGCATTCTTAAAAGGTCAACAGTTTTCAGCATCATCATCGTGCATGCTACATTTAAGTCTTGTGTGCAGAGCATAGCAAAGGTACAAACAAGTAGCAAGCAGCAGAGCACGGATGCCACCATTTAGTGGATGTCACTATTTTATAACAGTAGCATCGTGGCTTAGGAAGTAAGCATAGCTTTATAACATTGGTTAATTTGTAGCATAGGCTTAAAATATAGCATGGCTCATATCATGCATCATGCAATGCAACAACGCAGCTGATAATGATCACCAATCAAAGTAAAAGTTTTTAATAATTAAAATTCATCAATTAAGTAGAGGGAGAACCTTTCTACGTTACAACTGTTTTCTCTCAAGCCTGCACTGCATATACACTAGGCTACTTTTTGTCGTGAGTCACCTCATTTTGTAATAACTTAAAGCGTAAAGAAGTTGGGAAGAAGAAGCTGGAAAAATCGTTAATTCACTCAAAGGGATTTGCACATTGTTTTTCGCATTAAACTTGTACTGGGCAGAGCACGTTGATCTACGAATTATAACGGGCTTTAGTACGACGTGGGACGATAATAATGTTCTCTCTTCTCAAGTCAGTTTGGCTTACTGCTCGCTCGCGAGCGACACCTTGCAAAATGTACGCATCTCTTTTCCCTGCTTGTAACAATGTAAATGCATGAGGCAAAAAGTGTAGACGTGCTTATAAGAAAATCTTTGAAAGTACGTCCCTGTTTATAAACGTACCCTTCTTAAGCTGACTGGCTTTTGGCTTGCTAGAGATTCTACTGCTCCCGCTTGTGTGTTCACATCACATTTAAGCGGAGCACGTTAACTTTGTCAATAAAATTCGAAAAACTTTGCTCATTAGAGCCGTCCAAACGGCTTTGAGATATTGGATAGGTGTTTTTATGACTCTCTCCGAAGAAAAAGAAGAATATGGTTTATAGTCATATGTTATAGTGCCTCGCTTCTGCTGCTCATTCCTATCCAACTCTTTCTCTCTGTTACGGCGTTTATAATGCAATGTTAATAGGATCAGAAATCGTGACTACGAGATGGGATGAAAGACAGGGGAGTACTGGAGTGTGCGCGTGTTTCTCAACAATTTAGTAGAAAACAGACGGCTCTCAACTTGAGACCATATCTTGTTCATTCACTCACTTTCCCTCTCTACATATGCCAATACTTTTACTTTTAACGTAATAATGTATGATATTACATTGTGTTCTCGGGTCTATAAATTTACGCTAGTTTGAGTGTTCAGATTGAACATCGTCGTCACCAAGTTCAACTTTTGGTTAGTTGGTTGGGGGAAAAGAATAGTAACTTGATGGTAACTATCTCGTAAATGGTAGTAGACACGTTGTTGTTCGGTCTACCAAAAAAGGCGCTCAAGTACCTCCTTTAAAGAATTATTGAATTAATGAGCTGTAGCTTCAGTTCGTTAACTTTAAAATTGTATTTCAAACGTTCGGTTGTAAGTAGTGTTTTCGTACTAACAACATTACAACAGTTTGTGTAGGATGTATGTATGACTGGAAGCAATAAAGTATGACACCGATCGCTTGCAACTACCAAACCAAATACATTACAATGAAATTTTCCCCCTTTCGCTATGTGCTACTACGCCAACATTTGGGATCAGTACTACTACCATTGCCAAAGTTTCAGTTCATAAAAGCTTTGCGCTACACTACACTTTTCACTTAAGACAACTCAACATGAGGTAAAACATGAGCACAATGACAACGAACATGTGCATAACGTCATTATCTTCCTGCCTGAATGGTTTAATTGAATTTCTACCACCTTATTTATATAACCCAGACTCATAAAAATCATAATTTCACGGCTGGGTATTCAGCGCAGTTCGTAGTCATCTAGCCATTTCATTTTCACACGAGACAGTAAATAGTATGTGATTACCTAAAGCACCAAGGCGGTAGTTGAGCGTGATAACCATTACATGTCCATAACTAGAAAGGGCAGAACCATCAATTAAATTGCCAGAACCCCATTCCCACGATTCCCCTTGTAAAATCACAACAATGGCCAGTCCTCCAGGTGACCCTCCGTCATTACCAAGATTTTCTCCACCTCCAGCAAATCGCGACGCGGCCCCTCGTCGCTCATCTGTAAAAATACACAAGAGAAAGTTATGTTTAACACTGGTAGTAAAAGGCATGATATGATAGCTTAGTCAACGATGGCATTTACATAATTTGTTGTAAAAATTAGTGAGCTCTGGTGTGCTTTCACTTTATTTTCCACTTTAAAAATGGGCGAAAGTTAAAATAATCACGAAGTTCATGCAATGTAGAAAAAATAAAGTGTGTCGTGTCATTATACCCCGAACCTTGGCCTTTGCCATATTTCTCAACTTGGCAAATACATTTTCCCTGGAAAAATACATGCAATCAATTTATTTGATCTTAAATCGTATATGCATTCCTAATTCTGATATAAAGAAAATAATACACGACCAGATACTTATCTGGTGTGTCTATAAGAAATTGAGCACGCTTATCCGATAGCAATTGTTCGTATTGTATTTCAACAAAATATATGTAATAAAAGAAAGTGAATCGCACGAGCACAAAAGTACATATTATTAATTACTTTTATCTTCTTTAATAATGTTATTGTAGAGTATAAGGAAGCTTTAGACAAATGTATACTTCATCATAAATAATAAAATACAGAAACAAAATTACTCTCTCTGAGAATAGGATGGGCTAGACAGGTAGATCAAGAAACTTATCATTGCGCCCTGATCCCTTTCATCTTGTTTAGCACTGCCACACTGGAACGTGTTTGTGGTCTTTTAAGCCAACTGGGATCATGTATAGAGACACTCTTCTATACATTTACCAAAACTGTTCCCATTCCCTTTCTTCTTTATGTCTCCACTCTCCGCCACCGAAACGTACAAAATATAATAAGTTTGGTAAAGAGAAAATATGGACAGCAGTATTTATACTACATTCATATCCTGCATTTATACAGCTTGTCAACATTCTTCACAATTTCTCCAAAAAACCATTTTTACGTGAGTAGTACAAAAAATAAAGTAGAATTGTACATATGTACATATCCAATCCTCTTTTTCTACGCTGTCTGCATCCGCTTTGTTCCTTTTTGTATAAAGACATTCATTTAGCCCATGAAAACCTTTTATTGGGCACGTATTTTTTTCTAATAACCAGAGAAATAGACACAAAAGAAGCAGATGTTCAATTCTTTGAAAACGACTTCCTCGCGTTTCAAATGAAAACTCTTTTTTTATCTGACTAAACCTTCGTATGTACTTTCGTATCACTTAAACGCACACATACACACATGGTGTAAGTTTTAATGTAGCTTTGTGTTGCGAATCAGCTTCTTCATTCGTAAAAATTCTCTTTACTTTTTAAACATACATTTTCTGCCAAAATCTATCAATAACAAACGTAATAATGTTAAGTATACATCTGCGAACCTAACATAATTCCATACCGTTCAACTGATAATATTGTCGAATTTGGAGATGCGAAATTGCCTTTTTAGTCTGTTATGTAAGACGTTTTTATTGGTTTAAAAAAGCATTTTATCGTGCTTCAAATGATACACCATTGTGTACAGATTTATGAATGAAGTGAAACACAATGCAATATCCTCTTAAAAGACCACCGTATTTCATCATCTGCTTCCTCTAAATTGTTATTATCCTTACGTACGTAGCAAATAAATGCTATTTGAATGATGAAAAACTATATACCTACTTACGCCATTGTGTCCTGTTTACCACAAAAAGAAAATCTTTTCGATAATTGTTATACACCAAATATCGTACATATAATTGTTGCTGCATACAGGAAAAGGAACGATCGTTTGGAAGGAATTTCGCCTTCAGTCAAGAGTTGTATAACCAACATCCGTCTTCACATTTGGCGATACCTTTTTTGTGAAAGAAATTGTAGAAAATTGCACTACATCGTATTTAGACCTTGTCGTAGGCAGTTTCCATTTCCAGAGAGAATATTATTTGTACATGCTCCTAAAAATGTCAGTCATCAACTACATTCCTATATTTTCTCTCTTTTCTATATTGAGCCCGCTTTCTCCAAATGAATAGCTGTTCTGCAGTCAAGTTGTTTCACCAAAATTTATGAGTTAGTTTTGTTATTTATTTTTGTTGCCAACCTTTCTGTCAGTAATATACCCTCGCCTTGTCATGCCTTTTACCCGGGAAGAGTCATTGTAATCATCCAATGGATCTCATATCCACTCATGTCATATGAAACCAATTTATATATCTTACAAAGTATTTCAAATAAAAAGTGGTTACAAAAATACCAGTTGTTTGATGTTGACTAAGCAAAGAATCAGCAAAAAGGAAGCTGGTCACCCACACAAGAGCCACACAATTTCGAGTCAAGTAAGTAGTCGTGGTGTAAACATACATACATCCATATGTACTTAAACAAAAAGCTACACTTGAAATTCTGCTTCATAATTATTGTCTATCTAGAATTTCACACAATTTTTCTTTGTTTGCCATTCACGTCCATACCTTCAATTACTTTACTCCGTTGGAAGGTGTAGAGACGTCGTCTCGTCGTGCGGTAGTGGTTGCGGAAGTGAAAGCTAGATGAATGCCTCTTTCTTGCATACAATCATTTTTTATTCGTTAGCGATGTGTTGTAGTCGTTCATGTCACGTCTACTTTGCTTTTGTCGCTTGTACTCTTCGATTCAATTCAGGTCAACCGACAGCAGGAGTGAACAATATACATACCAAAAGAGAGCTGGTTACTAACTCACCGCCAGCACGATATCACTGCGCTTACTAATACCAGCGATCCACGTCTCAAAACTTGTATATAATGTCGTCTGTGATGATGATGAAGAAAAAAAGGAGTAACGATACATAGGATATGATATGTTTTTGTGTTGTTCATATTATTACTCACGTCTGTGAAACTAAGAGACCACACCACACACCATGTGTGCAGCTTCACGTTATAAAACTGTGTAAGATGCATAATACATTTGCCCTTTTTACAACAAAAATAACCTGAAGCCAAAGCCAAGGAAGCGTGGAAACATGAAGCGGAGTATATAGAATAGAGACAGTGGTTTCTCTGTAAAAGCGACCGAGCAGCTTTGTGTGCGACTCAAAGCAAACGAAGAGAAATTGTATGGAATTGAAAGTACCTTCAAATAACGAAGTATATAAGATTTTTTGTGATGCTTCCAATGACGATGATGATTCTTTTGCCACACAAGTAATAGTAGTAGTAGTTGTTGTTGGTATATTTACTGACGAGAAAAGAGAGAGAAAAAAATGGAGATGGCATAGTGAAAACCTCTTCAGAAGATGAGAGCCGAGGAGAAAACGTTGGAGATCCCTTGTCGTGAAAACTGTGAAAGCCTGTCCTGTATGAAGATGAATTAGTTGTCGCAGTGAAGGAGACCTTCAATAAATTACTACATGAAGCAGAATGCTCAGATTTAGTCCAGCAAACTCACAGACTGCACATCTCTCTTTTCTCCCTTTCCCTCTCTCTTCTGTTTTTATACAATAATGTAATAATGTTTCATTCAACCAAAAAGAAGAGAAGCAGGTTTGAGCATTCCACAGTAGTGCGCTAGCGATACGTTGTTTAACTACCAAAAACTCAGCCAGTCTTGACGTTAGATACACAAGCAAACATAATATTCTAGTGAAAGCACACCGACTCTATCTATCTTCCTCACAAATGCATTATTTACACCAGAATTGACTTTCTCCGTCGATAGATACCTACCTGTGAACAAAAATCTTTGCATTATTTCTAACTCAAACCCAACCAACCACTGAAATACATGTGGAGTTTAGAAGGAAAAAGTAGAAGCATAAACCCTTTTACTCAACCCAAACAAAACACTTTTCCGATTACGAAGAAAAAACGCTAAAAAACGAAGGGACTTTTCATCGAAGAATCCTGTTAACGGTAAAAATGACTTGAGGGGAAAAAATCAAAGGGATTTGTTTTTGAAGCTAACCTAAGTAATTCATTCGATTCCTCACTAACGCTGAAGTTAAAAGTTTGCGCTTTAACACATTTACTAATGCATTCTTTTAGACTGCAGTGTAATGCATTATTTATATTTATTTTTATATTCGTTCCTAATAAGCTTTAGGAATACCCTTTAGAATTTTTTATCTTGTCAGAAGAGGTGATGAGGTATAAGCATTTCTTAACGTCTTCATTAATCTATCTGGATTTCAAATCACGAAGTATTTATGCTTGCAAAATTAAAGCAAGAATGTTAAAATTTCATGCACACAACGTATTAAAATGTGGAAATAATGTAATAATAATGAGAAATTCTGTATGACAAAGATTTATTCTTCACAGCATTGTTTTTACAATGTTTATCCAGTAAAGATGAAAAGATACGGTGACTGTTTTGTAGGTTGCATCTTACTTTCGCATGAAAGCACTTATAGCTGCCATCAGTTTTATAAAAGTGACGTTTTAGATGGTGTGCTATCTTATTTCACAAGATGCAAAGGGAACCACAGAGAATGAAGAAGAACTCTGTTCAAATTCTTGTGAAGCCTTAATGAATGTTTGTCTTTATGGCCTATAGCCATGTCGCTTTCATTTTCCTTTTAGGGAATCGGTCTGCTTCACTTATCAAATACACAATCGCAATAAGTATTATGTTTCTCTTTTGGAACATATAAATTGGAGATAGCAATCTCGAAATCACACTTGAAATGAAGACATCAAACTGAAACTTTCTCTTCACAAAAAGTTGCTATTACCATTATATTCATTATATATATCTCGGTTGAATGACAGACTAGGCCTCGCCAAGGCCCCTAATGTAGGTTTAATCAAATGTCACATCACAGTTTTCACAGCATTTTGCTCCCACATTAACCTTTTTAAGGAAATCACTGGCAGCATCAACTCTGTTGAAAAGTTAGTTGGTGATAAATAGATCAATACCTGGAACCAAAAACCCGGTGAAGATCAAAGATACTGAAAGATTACTTATTTAACGTAAGTATACTCTATATAATGGCATGTAAGTGGGCAATCATTTTACCTCAGCTACAGCATTCTTGGTATTTAAACACCAAGATAACTTGGTAGAATCTGTCATTTGCAGGTTTAAAATAGGGGAACACTGTTCTTCTGTGAGTTTCCCCTCAAATACAATAAAACGTGTAATGTACAATATATCATTGTTAGCAATTCCAATCCATACAAGTATGCTTTTGACTATATTGATATTTGTGGCTAATGCATCTCTACTTTTATTTATGTATCATTGATTTCGTCGTATTATCAACAACAGTTCGTTGCCCACAGATCAAATCCCTACTTTTTGTGTATGGATCCATTACTTAGCTCTCTGAAAAATGAAATTTCTTTATTTTGTGTAAATCGACAGAGAATTGGATGCTAGAGAAAATTGGGATGAAACCCCACCACAGCTGCTCTTTTAGAACAGTATCATGTGTGTTGCCGATGTTCACCAATAGCACACAATGACATGTATCAATTGTAGAACGAAAAAGTTTAATTTCCCACATTGTTCACTTAAAAGGCCATTCCTTCAGATTTTCAATAGATGATGATGCTGAAGAAAGCAAAAAGCTATATTGCTTCATTCATTCCAAACAATTACAAAAATATTATACCCCCATAAACTTAAGGGAGCAGGACATTTATTAAGTCGTTAAAAACTTGCCTTTAAATCTCATGGGAGTACTATATTTTCCCTACACCAGATATACATTTATGCATGTATATGTTATAATAGCATACCAATACACTACGACAAAGTCAATACCTGAAAAAAACATATTTATTTTGACAGTCAACCCAGCATGTTCGTACGTACGTATGTCCACGTACCGAATCCAATTTCCCGTTTCCTGAAAGCTCCATAGCCCACATAATATATTTTATATTGTACAAAATAGAAACAGAATAAAAATATCTTAAGAGAAAGTTGGCTTATTTCAAAGTTCGCTGCACCATATAAATATCTACGTAAGTGTAATATATTATCTTTATACAGTGTGTCCCTCTTCTTCTCATCTCTTTACTCCCATGAAAACGTGCTTTTTACCCTGCGGATGTGCAAAAATACTTTGGTGGGTTATGTTCCTCAGAGAGTTTAGGGAGCGGAGAGTATATATACAAGATTCATGTCCATGTATGTATAAATATGTTGTGTGGAATGTGGCTTTCGTTTCGTCACCACTGCTACTTTTCAACTCCCAAAGTACACTCCTTTTTCTCGTTATTTTTTGAATCGTTTTCCAATATACGATTTAATGGACGAGCCCAAGATTGGCACAAACATTAGGAGACAGCTGGCGGGTATCCACTTTCCTGCTTCACTTCCTTCAGAAATCACCACTTTCCTATTCTTTTACCCACATAACCATTCTATCATACAAATGCACAAAAGGAACAGGAAAAATGAGCTAAAGAAAAAGGGTCGCAGAAAATTGTATGAAATTCATACATGGGAATTTTTGAGTTAAAAGGAGATGAGAACAGTGGAAAATCCACGCCTGTGAGCTGGAAAATAAAACACTAAGCGGTTTTCTATTAAATCGGCGTTTATTCATTCTTGCCTTTGGCAGTCTTTCGGATTTCAGATTCTGAAAAGTCTTTGCTTTGCTCCTTCTTAGTTCCCACACAAAAGATAAGAAAGGATGGCAAATCAGTTTAATAAAATTAAAAATTATGGGAAGTCGGTTTATTGTGTTTAAATTCTTCAGATTGAGAGTTGAAGCGTGAAGTATACAAAAAGCCAAGTTTTTTAAATTAGGAGGGAAGCGATCCGATCAGTTTTTAATCCTTATACTATGCTGAGAATATATGTGGCCACATCATTCTCCATTTTGGCTAGCATTCCATTCACAAAGGCTTTTTAAAAGTGCTACAAATGCATGAATGTATGGTCCAGCCAATTTAGATTTCAGATCCTCCTTCATGTGGTAAAAATGGACGAAAAGGAATAAGCCGAAGAGAAGAATGATATCATCCTGATAAAGTGGATGATGACGCTGGTCAGACGAAATTGGGGTAAGAGAAAGATGATACTATTATGTATACATATGTACCGTCTATTGCAATGCAATTGGATTGTCGTAGAAAGCACAAGAACAAGTGCTACTTAAGGTAGGTAGAAAGTAGGAGATGGAGGGTTATTGTCATCCATATGAATTGGGAGCGGAACTGGTGTCTCCTCATATGTATGGATGTGAACATTATGCATGCGTATAGAATACATCCATGTATTACATTGATGGTGGGGAAGAAACTAGAAACGGGAGGTCTGGGAAATGTCACATTAAGCCAGTTTGTCCGCAGTATTAATGTCTTCTTCTTTTCAGTGTGTAGGAATGCTCAACAGTACGCATAGTACATACCTACATTAAAAGGTTTAAAGAGTAATACAAATTCAATGTATGTACGCACATTACATATACACTACATTTTGAACCATTTTCAGGGAAGAGAAAAAAGATTTCATATCAACTGTCTGCATATGCTTCATATATGTGTACAACAACTACTATTACTTTGCTGTGTTCTGTTATTTTAAAGAGCAACTGTATGAATGTATTATTATCTGTTATCATTGTAATCAGCACAACGGTAGTGTCCCCAAACCCCAGTCCCTAGAGAAGTAGCAAAAGTAAAACTGGCACGAAGTAAAAATGGAAAATACATGTATGTTAATGATACGAAAAGAATGGCAGTAGAGAGCACAGAAGAAGTACTCATACCCGCCCACTTCTTTTGCTACACAATCCGCTATATGTGTTCTATGTTTATAAACAATTTTCTCTCTGAGCTGTACACAAATCCGTTCAATTTACATCAACGTTTTAAATCTAATACATAAGGAAAGACAAGGCATTTTATTCACCACACACAGTAAAGATGACTAGGTACCAAACCACACAGCTTTACCAAACCACAAACAGAATTTTCTTTTCTAACAGAAAAAAACCGTTTTAAGGAAACTATCTCCTGTCAGGAAGCCTGGGCAGGAAGGAACAAAAAATTGGAGAAAGGAAAACACATGATATCATCAACATCAAAAGAAATGCTATTCATCATTTTAAATGATGCAACGGTTGACATGATGCAATTCAACTTCCATCGTTTTCCAACTTACCAAATTACGATATGCGAGATTGAGCTACATACTTTACATGATACTTGGACAAAGTTACTTAGCACATATGCATAAAAATGTACACGTGCACGCATGTATGTATTTAGGTGATTTTTTACGTTCTTTTACGATACATTACCCTCCTTAACCATTAATTTTACTAACTTCACAATAAACTCTTAATGCATTGAATAATCTTTTCCAACGTAATTCCAGTAAACGTTTCATATCTTCGAACATAAAATTCATCCACAATGTAATCAATTCTAAAATAACGGCACTGTTTTATGTTAAAATTCATTACGACACTGTCTTGGGTGAGGTATATAGTATCATAAAATTTCCACACTTATTTTTCCGTAGAGAGCTTCAAGATGCATCTCGCTAACCACCGGAGTAGGTCAGCATTTGTGAAGATGCAAAAAGTGTATTTTAAGAGAGAATGATAAAAGGATATAGAGAAAAGTACGCGGAAACGGCAATATATTTTGTGGAAACGGTAACTGCATGAAGTATACTGAATAAAAAGTAAGCGTGTGCAAGCCAGATTTTTTTTGTAGTGAAAGGAAAGAGAAAAAAATGCCATTACTACACCTTTTCCTTTCCATGTTCCCGTTGCTTTTTTGCACATTTTCACATAAAATATAAAAGAAAGACATGGAACGAAATCAGAATGGTATTGTTGTTGCGGTGCATGATGATGAGAGCAAAAGAGAGTGAAGAAGACGTGATGCAGACAAAAAATAGACCCTGTATTATTACAGCTCGATGTATACCAAACAACCAACACATAAAATTGTAAAGATAAAGTGTGGGGAAAGGCATGAACAATAAAGTTATACTCATCATCATGTGAAGTATGTACACAATCAAGACTTTTACCCAGTTTTTTGTGTGTGAACCCCAAACAATATACCCACCATTATGCGGCTGCATTGTTATATCTGTTGGGAGTAATATGTTTCAGTAAATAATATATATTTTCTGTTTTTATACTCAATCGTAAGAAGGAGGAGAAGGCAAAGACAACAAAAAAGGAGAAGTAGAGGAGGAGATGGCTCGAAAGATTTCTCCGACGACGCGGATACAAAAAAGAGTGAGCAAACAGAGCACACAATAAAAGAAAATCCTTTTAGTTTACCCACTTAAAAGATTCAAATGTAACCAGTGTAGAAGTTGAAGAAAAAATAGTATTTTACTAGCTTTCTTTTGTATACACATATACATGTATGTATATGTACACAAAAAAGGAAAGCATTTAATTTTTCTTTTAGTGTAACATCTTGCTTGTTTAGCGTGGTGGTGGTATTACTACGCAATTGTCCATTACTATTATACACTGCATACACATACATACATGCATAGAAAGATAGGAAAGAGAAAAGGATGTTTTCAACCAACAACAACAAAATGCTTTTTTACTTAAGCTTTATACATATACATACATGTATTTGTATACAAACACCCTTGATACTTAGTACATTTATGTACTCGTTGAGTGAGAAAAAGTCGCATAAGAATGTGATACTGCATTGGTGAAAAACCTATTGACTGATGAAAACCTCGGAAGAGAGTGTGTGTATAGTTGCACAACAAGTAACAATGATATGTCCACGCAGAGCTAAAAAGAACTAGATAAGTTGCCTAAAAAAGGCCATCCTTATACCAATCTGTTTGTTATTTTCACATAGTATCCACCAGGGAAGGGAGAAAGCTTCACAAAACACCAACTACAAAGCAAACGGCAGAACACAGAAACTGAGAGAGCGAGCGGGAAAGCTGAGGGAAGAGGACTACACTCGCATTATTATATGGAGAGAGTTTGTAAACGAGTGTATGGTGTAGTGTATAGGATGGTCCTTTTCTGTCACTTCTTGTTAGCACTGTGCATATTGTAAAATTTCAAGGGAAAATCTACCACAACAACAGCAACAGACTTTCTCCACTATGGAAAACCTCATGTAACTTTTGAGAGCAAAAATAGAACAGACATCCAAACACCCGTTTTGTCTATATTCTCGGACTGATTCAGATTGGATGGTTGTGTGTGTGGTGGTATTTTGTGGAGATGCACGTTAGTAGAAGTATATATGCATAAATGTATTTTAGATGGTTGATGAAATAGTTAACCAGAGAAAATCAGATAGCTAACATTTTTCTCGGTTTTTCTTTTCGAATTCTTATAAGCGAAAATACTCAGAGTAGAAAGAAGGCACAAAGTTGAAAATAAACCTCGAGGGAGTGCTGCTGTCAGGTGCATGCATAATGCATATAAGATGGAACGAAGAATGAAGATTCACCCATTAGCAAGTCGAGAAAAAGTCTGATTCATTTGTAGCATCTTTTAGTCTTGGGATACTGCCATGCGGCATGGACTCGACTGCTCTACATTTCCACAGACTATGTAGTCATATGGCCTCCATGGACGGCTAACTAGATTCTGCAGTAAAAACGAAACGAGACTTGGCCGAATTAGAATGAATTAACAAGGCCGTGTTACACAATCCCTAAGCTCACCATCAACAACATCATAGCTGGCTACATAATTAGAATTATCGGCGAAAGTATTGCATAATGATTGCGTATGAAAAAAGTATTTAAAAGTGTATTTTAACTTGGAAATTATAACGATATTAAATGCTGCTGCTACAAAAAGGATATTGCAGAAAACTTGAACTACTAAAATAGCTGAATGCAAAACTATGATCTCTTTGTAATTTCCAGCATAAATTGTTTCAAAATGTGTTCTAAAGTATGTGTGAAACGGTGAAAATCGATTTAGCAAAAAATACATGTGTATGTATGCGTTGCGTTATAAAATTCACAGTAGGTAGACAATATGTAGTTATGAAGTCATTAGAATCTACCTAAGAAAAAGATTTTCAATACCATTACATTACGTGCATCCAAACCATTGGCTGAATAAAAAAGATCCTAAAGAAAACGACAATTGCAGAAGATTATTTTTATTTTGTCATTAGCCATCTCTTATCTGCACACTGGATTTGTTGAATGTCTGATTCTAAATAGGTTTTTTACACTCGTTAGCATTCAATTTATGAAACCTCAGTTACTTATTATCAAGCACCCCTATAACCGTTGTTCTTACGTTTATTTATCCAATTTATTCTTGAATGATTGAAAGCGTTTATTGATATAAATTTGGTGAGCTGCTGAAAGGATTTGCTACGAAAGACTTTTTATGTATCTAACCATCAAAACGGCGACAAAAGCTGAACTAAAAAAAAGATGGAAAAGCTTGAACTTTACCATTCCACATAACGCGTTTGCATGAATATATTATATACTACTTAATGTACAATGTTTATATTCATAGTGTATTAAGTATATATTATTTATATTTGTTTACAATGCAAACGTATCATTGCTCCTTGTTTTTTCTTGTTTACCACCTGGGTTTGTTTTTTAACAGTTCCTTTATTGTCTGCAGTGTGCTGCCACCACATTTTCTTGAGTATAATCTGTTCGTAATAAAAAGAGAAGAGAAAGTTCATTCTTCTTCTTACTCGACAGATTGAGGGTAACAGATGTGAGAATCAAATAAATGACCATTCACTATTGCTTAAGTATTTTAATAGTAGATAGGCGCAAGGAAACAATGCCATTTTTCTTACTTCTGCTTGTTATTAAAATACGGCGAAACCTATAAGAAGATTGATACCATTTTTAAACCCTCCCAACAACACACCATTACCCAGTTGACTTTCGAAAGTCCACTTCATTCTCAGAAAATGCAGAGAAACTCAGTCTGTTTATAGCAATTGTAAATACCACTCTGGCTGCGGCAAAACTTCCTTTGATGTTGTCTGCCCTGTCGCATTTTTCCTTGGGCTTTTTCGCGACGTGTATTTATACAATACAATTTAAGCAGATTGTATCTTTTATAGTATAGCTTATTAGTTTTAATGGAGCTACTTACGATTCTGGGAGCACGGGCACACTATCGTATCGTCGACCTGCCTTTTCTCATGAAGCCAATATATACACAACTTTGTGCAACCGCATTTCGTATTGCTGTTGTTGTATGCAGTGGTCAAAAATGTGAATCTTCGTAATGCGCTGAGAATAAATGGTGGTGGTGTTTAGTCTATTGATCCTAGAAAATGGTTTTTGTAATGTGCTCAGGAATTGTAAATGATGGCACCAGAATCTCAGACTAAACTGGATGAATCCTAGTGCTTATCAATGACTTTGTTGAAGGACCACTCTGCCTGACTTACAGAGAATTAAAAGTATGCTCAACTAACCAATGCTAATTACTCACTACTATTAATGAGCTCTTCAAAACTACGAAGAAAGCAATACTTTTCCAACAATTAACTTTATTATCGATGATAAGAACGTACCGATAACAAATACTAATTTTATACTGATTATACAATTTTGACTTATACTGACTCTGATTACTACGACTTGACTTAATATCCAATAATAATGACAAAAACTCAACTGACCGACTTGCATGTCAATCTTACAACTCACACTAAATCTTACAATTAAATGCACTTATACTTTTGATACATAACAATGATTTTCCTTGGTGACGGTAAATGTTGGCGTTGGAGTCCAACAGATCTGCATGCATCCTGAAGGTAAACATGTGGAATTGGACAAAATGTTCAATAACTCAAGTGCACATGCATATATTTTTTATATTTTTTACAAATAACATTATAGTTAACTAACTAATATCAACACCATATTACAGACATTGATGTGCTCCCTGCATAATAAAATATTAAAATTGAGTAAATATAGTTGTCTCCTTTCTTGACTTCTGACTGCACGTATCACTCCAATCTTCTGACTTCACAAATCTTCACGGTATTTTCCGGAGAGTTACCAATTTTAAATGCTAAGTGTAAATTAAACCAGGAACTCAAAATCAGTTTCGCATTTAGAAGATTATGCTAATTTATGTCACAGGATTGCGTATTTTCATCGGACATTATAGAATTTCTGAAGTTAAACTAACTTCAAATTGATCAAAAACTCAGATCAATTTTTTAATAAAACATTTTATGGAAATAAAAGGAAAGCAATATAAAAAAATACCCATCCTACTTATATTGGTTACACCATTTTAAATGCGGAATTTAAAAATATTGATTATGTATAATAAATATATACTATTTTATTAATAATTTTAGCCATATTAAAAAAGGGTTATTTTTGAGAATATGGGTTTTGTGTTACGATTTCCATACATATGGAGTATATGTTACAAACCCCTATACATAATAAATCAAATTATGTATTAAAACGATCGATTACAATTACATGACATATATCAAAAAGCTCTGACAACGATAAGATGTAATATCAATTTTAGTTATTATTAAAGCCTTTTTTATTAAATAACTGAAAAAATATTATTTTAGTGGAAAAATATCAATAAATTTACTTCGTAACTGAAATAAGTTGCCAAATCATTAAATCAGACATGCCTTAGATATTACGACATTAAATTCTAGTTTATATAACATTCAGTTTTATATACTAGGGGTGATTTGAACCTTGTTTTTAGATTGTTAAAAGAAGCAGTGTAGATATTTCCAAAAAAAATAGATTACATATTTTGGCAATATGTTCGCATTCGCATTAAATAAACTGGTTGTTTAACGAAAACAGTACAAACGCTTTGAAGAGGAACCTTATATTTGATTTTTTTCTCAAAAGCTTGCATTTCAATTCGTAATAGTAGTTTGGGAATACATTTTGTGCAATATTAACTACCAGACTACGAAGTATTTGAACAATAATAATTTCGTGTTTTTTACTGTTTAATTAAATATGAAAAGTAGCAAAAACACTTTTGCCACTCCCAATGTAGAAAAGGCTGTAAAAATAAATCAGCTTGTTTTTCGTTTCCTGTATCCCTATCCGTTTTATATATTTTCTAAAAAAGGAGTATTTTTCTACAAAGTTGACAGTATTTTAAAGCCGAAATACATCCCATTTTGGTCCTCCATATTTTTCTTGGCATTTGTAATTGGTTGTTGCTTGGCATTGCCAGTTATTAAAGTCTTTAAAAAAGATTCGGCTATAGACGTTGTGTCTATAGTATTTTCTCTCTTATTCTGCCTTTGTGCCGTTCTAGAACTAGCAGCATATGTAATTTACAGCAAAACGACTAAATTCTAATTGCTTGTAAATCAGCTATTACTTATTGAGCGTAAATGTAAGTTAATCTAATGTTGTGCTTAAACGTTTAAAAATTTCTTGACAAATTATATTCACATATTACCATATTACAGATTACAAATTCCTTGAAAGCAAATCAACAGATTGGGTCGGTCTGTTTCTTATTGGGATGAATCTTCAAGTTGTTGCAGTAGCATTCATTCTCCCTTTATCAGTGATTCTTATGGAGCTTGATCCATATCACCACGTTTTGGAGCTATTTCTACCATCACCTTATGAACGAAGTTTAACTGTCATATTATTTGCGTTCTGTTTACGTTTTATTACTGGTTTTATCTGTGTTGCAGAATTTTTACGCTTTGTAACATCAATTTTATTCATTATTTTAGGTTTTTTTATAACAGTTTCTTCTTGCCTTAAAAAAATTACAACGAATTCTCATTCTTCTAAGCGGACAACTCTTCAATTGTACACACAAATGCGAATTGCTCTTTTAGCTGGCGACTATTTCATTCGTCATATTGTCGTTCTTTTTTTGATTCTTGTCCAGGTTTTAATAACAGCAACAGCGTGGATTATTGTTAGGTGCCGGCATGCTCTGCCAATTTATTTAACTATTGTAGCTTGTATTATAGTGATTTTTACTACTGTCGGTCTAGTATTAATTTTACCTTCTGTCGTGAAAATATGTTAGTTTAGCAAGAAATTGGTTCAACAAAGGAGAGCTATTTATCACACTTTTAGTAGAAGTAAAATGAGCTATTACTATTTTTTACGATGGCGATCGCAACGTTTGCTAGCTGTGAGGTTTGGTATACAATTTACTTTAAGCCAAGCTGCAGAAATGAACTATTATCAAGTTTTGATTAGTAACATAACTAATGCGGTTTTGTTAATTAACCCTTAACCAAAAATATTTCAAAATGTCATTATATTGCAATATGAAGATATTATTTAACTTTAAAATTGGTATAAGATTAGTTGGGATTTATAAGTCTGATTTTAATGTCGTTTATCATATTCCGCCATATTGGTTCGTACTCATGACAATAATTACGTCCATTCTAGAAATCCCCGTTTATACTGGAAATCACTTACATTTCATTTCAATAAATACTTTATGTCCTTATTACGTAGCTAAAACCGAATTCTCAGCAAGTGTTACCTTTAGCATATATTTCCGTCTGTATGTATGTCCGTTTGTCCATCTGTGAACACGATAACTCAAGACCACGTCGACAAATTTCACTCAAATTTGTCATTTGGGTTACTACGGTCAAGCTCCCGGGATCAAACCCGAGGGTCAAAGAACAAACTCGAGAGTTTTCATGGTGATAAAAAGAGCACATATCACTAGTGTAATCGAAATCTCTCGTCGAGTATATAACGAATCATGTGTCAAGTAAGGTCAGGGTAACCTCATGGGGGCAGACATTGGTGTCAAAGTTATCATAATCAAGAATATGCCATGTGACGTATCATTTGAAAGGCCTTTTCATTGACAAATACATTATTGATCATTGTTATACGCCGTTATAGCATCGTTTCAGCAAAGTCATCGTGCTTGCTATAAAAGCGGGTTTATGTCAATAAATGGACTCCAATAAACCTTTTAATGTTCTTTCTGTAGTGATTTTCTGATAAATTTGATTCCGTTTACAATAGCCACAAAACGCTACCTCTTCACCAAACATTGAAAGATCTGATACCTTTTCATTTTAGTAATTTCACCTATACGGAATTAAATGGTTTTAGGGCGTCGGATACATTTGGTATTTTTCTGAGAGTAGCCAATTCTAAATATTCAGGGTGAAATAAAAAAGGAACTCAAAATCAGTTCCGCGTTTGTAAGATGTGCTAAGTTATTTCACATAATCACGTATTTAATTAGGCATAATAAAACTTCTTAAAATTTTAAACCTAGTTTTTAGGGGATCAAAAACTATTAGTGAACCTCAGGTCAACTTTTTAATACATTAAAAAATAAAAATATGAGTGAACCAACTTTACAGGATACCCATACCACTTATATTGCTAATACCATTTTAAACGGATAAGTAAAAATATTGATTATATTTTTAATAAATATTATTTTACTGATTATATTAGCTATAACCAGTTATTTTTGATAACATGGATTTTATGTCACAATCTATATACATACATCTGAAATACATAATTCACATATACACGTATGATAGACTAGAATACATAAAATTGATGTATTATTCCATTTTTTCCACAATCACGTAACAGATATAAGAAACTTTAACAATGATAGGATGTAAAACATATATTAAATATTAACATAACCTTTTTTATTCAATTTAAAAAAATTATATTTGTGAAGAATATGTATAAATTTACTCAGTAACGAAAATAAGTTGCACACAACCCAATCATAAAACTAGATACGTCTGAGATATTAAGACAATAAATTCTAGTTTATACAACATTTGGTTGATTACACTAGGGATAATCCGAATATAGTTCTTAAAACGTTGAAAGAAGCAGTGTAGTTACAAGTCGAAACACTTAAACGAGAAATCGTTTATTAGATTTTGTGCTCAAAAACTTAAATTAAACTTATTAATCATCATCTAGTGATGGACGTTGGATCGAATAAGTCTTAGACAACGAATGTTTTGAAGAAATACCAACTTATACGTTTTTATATTCTAATTAATCATGAAAAGTAGCAAAAACACTTTTGCCACGCCCAATGTAGAAAAGGCTGTAAAAATAAATCAGCTTGCTTTCTATTTACTCTATCCTTATCCTTTTTATATGTTTTCTAAAAGTGGATTATTTTACTGCAAAGTGGACAGCATTTTTAAGCTAAAATATCTTCCATTCCTGTCCTCAATATTTTTCGTAACACTTGTAGCAACGATTGGTTGTTGCTTGGCACTACCAATTATAAAAACCCTGCAACACGAATCAGCTATAGACATTGTTGCCATTGTTTTTTCGCTGTTCTTCTGCCAATGTGTATTTCTGGAATTAGCCACATATGTAATTTACAGCAAAACAACTAGAGTGGAATTGCTTATAAATCAACTTTTACTAATTGAGCGTAAATGTAAGTTTGTCTGAACTTATATTTAAAATTGTTGAAAATACTTGCAACTTATATTTAATACCGAATTACAGATTACAAATTTATTGAAAGCAAATCAACGGATTGGGCGGGTCTTTTTCTTGTCGGGATGAATTTACAAGTTGTTGCAGTCGCTTTCATTCTCCCTTTATCTGTGGTTATTCTTGAACTTGATCCATATTACCATATTTTTGAGCTATTTCTACCGTCACCTGATGAACGAAGTTTCACTTTTATAGTATTTACGTTCTTTATCCGCTTTATTTTGATTTTTATCTGTGTTGCAGAATTTTTACGCTTTATAACATCCATTTTATTCATTACATTAGGTTTTCTTGTAACGGTTTCCGCTTGCCTTAAAAAAGTTACAACGAATTCTCAAACTTCTCAGCGAACTACTCTTCAATTGTACACACAACTGCGAATTGCTCTTTTAGCTGGCGACTATTTTATTCGGCATATTGTCGTTATTTTTTTGTTTCTTGTCCAGGTTTTAATAACAGTAGCAATGTGGATTATGGTAAAATGCCGGAAAATTCTGCCTTTTTATATAACTTTTGTAGCTTGTCTTATGGTGACATTTACTACCGTTGCTCTGCTTTTAATTTTACCTGCTGTGGTAAAAATATGTGAGTTTAGCAAGAAATTTGTTCTGCAAAGGAGGGCATTTTATCATACTTTTAATAGAAGTAAAACGAGCTATTACTATTTTATACGATGGCGATCGTAGCGTTTGCTAGCTGTAAGATTCGGAGTACAATTTACTTTAAGCCAAGCAGCAGAAATGAACTATTATCAAGTGTTGATAAGTAACATAACTAATGCGATTTTGTTAATAAAACCTTAACCCATATTCAAACCTCCATCAGACCAATACTTTTGTGGGTAAATACAACTTGATATACAGAACTTGCATAGTTCATCACTCCATGAAATTGTGAAAAATCGTTACGTAGTTAGCTTCATATAATTTTACTTTAAGATTGTCATAAGATTAGTTAAGATTTAGAAGTTTGATTTTAATTAATTTTATGATGTATCACTATTGGGTTCAAGTTAAAACGAATAAAGGATGGGACTGGTCGTTAATTGATCAACCTCCATTCGTTAAATGAAGACCAAATTAAATAAAAAACTGAATGATTATCCTTCCTTTCGCCGTGCCGCTGCAAAAATATATATTACATTATATTTCTTTGGACTACTTTGTGTGACCATATTTATTCAGAATTTTACTGGAAACTTTTTTAAAATAAATAATTCTAAATTTTATAAGGTACGAATTGATTTTTGTATTTCTATCGCGTCTTAAGGAAAACATTTTTCTTTTTATAGACGTATGTTTCAACATGTGACTTCAAAAAATGTTACGAAATAAGTTGCGTATGACTAACAAACATTTTCTGGTTTAAAAAATTAAAAGTTCCACTTGTGTAGAGATAGCAAATAATCAACGCACTCAATCATCCAATTTATATTTATTTCAATATAAGCTACATACGCTTAAAATATACGTACGTTTTGTCTTGACTTATATAAATTACTAGATAAAATTGCTAAATGTTTCGATAAACTGTTGCTAAGCCAAACCTTTAGAATGTTTATCGTTTTCCAAAATCGATTCCTTTAGTGAGCAAATATTACCAATGTTGCCGAAAAATTGGCAGTTCTTTTTAAAATGTTCAAAGTGGAGTTTTACATATAAGAAATTGAGCCAGCCGAAATATGTCGTTTTACTGGCAGGATTTTGCTAAAATATTAAGTATATCACAAAATGGAAACTCGATTGCAACTTCACTTGTTCTAAACGCCACAAATTTTCATAGACTTACGTTTAAATACATTTATGAGCATCCCTTAGAAATTCAAATCAGACAAGGAAAACTGAGTTTTAAACTTCAAAATATATTGCAGCTTAAATATACTCCATTTTGCTTTAATTTGATATTTTTAACTTTCATCATATGTTTTGGATCTTGTATTCTTCTTCCTTTTTTAAAACTATTTCCACAATCACCTAAAACTGATGTGGTGTCTACAGTGTTCCTCTTATTTATCGGATCCTGTGCATTGGCAGAGATAGCCACATATTACATATATTGGAACGCCCCGGAAATTTTACATATGATAAATGAATTACTATTTATTGAGAAAAAGTGTAAGTGATTAAAAAAAATATTTTACTATTTACGCAGCGTTTTGTAATATTTTAATTGAATTTCAGATTATAAAACGGAAAAACCAAAGTCCAAAGACTGGATAGGAATATTTTTATGTGCCATAAATTTTGCCGTTATAGGAGTATGCTTGGTTTTGCCTCCCGCTCTAGTACTCATGGATTTAGATCCTTCCTTCTATATTTTTGAACTGATTTTACCCTCACCGTATGAACGAGAAATAAGCACAATTATATTAACATCTCTTGTTCGCTGGTTTCTATTTGTTGTTGCCATTTTAGAGTTTTTACGCTTTTGTTTTGTTATTGTGTTTATTTTGATTGTTTTAGCTTTTACTGCTATTAAGTGCGTCAATCAAACTGTGCAAAGTGAACATATCAGTGAAAGGGTAACACTAAAATTATACATGCAACTTAGAATCCTTCTAAAAATTGGTGATTATTTTATACGACACCTTGCTGCCCTTTTGCTAATTTTCGGGCAGATTTTGATTACGGTATCATTTTGGATGGTGGTGAAGTGTAGACATTTGTTGCCTTTACCAATTACATTGGTTGCCTTTTTTACATTTGTTTTTGTTACAATAGCACTATTGATTCTGTTTCCATGTGCTGTAAAGATTACGGAAACTAGTCACAAGTTTGTAATACATAAAATGGCACTTCATCATACATTCAACAGATTTCATCAAAACTACTATTATTTTATAAAATGGAGGAGTAAGCGGTTACTAGCCATCAGATGTGGGGAACAGTTCATTCTTACCAGGAATGCAGAACTGGGTTATTACCAGATTTTAATGACAAATATAACGAATGCTGTTTTATTGATTCAACCTTAAAAAATAAATCCTTGTCGTTAAAGAATATCTAGTTTCAATTTTTTGTTTCGGTGGTATTCGAAATTTAAAGCTTATAAGTTTTAAGTAGGACCAAGTACTTAGAAGAGTAAAACTTAAATATAGATATAAAATTGAAAATGTTTATTCTTCAAAAAGTTCTATTAGTCTAGATAACATGAAATTGCAATAGTGAATACAATGAAAACTAAAGTATATCAGATGGAACACCAGCTCTCACGGGATATGTTATTTAAGTCGATCAACTATTTCAATAAAATTACGAATGTAGTTTAAACAACAAACTCTATCCAGTTAAAAGTTTCAAGTCTCGAAGGAAAAAGGATTTTTCTTTGAATTGTCTGTAAACGCACAAAACTTATGAAATTTTGCATTAAAATCAGGAATCTAAACGAATCTGATAACTTTTTACTCATGAATGATAACACTTTGACAATCACATATTTTCGCATAATCGCTTATGTGAACAGTAAACCTTTTTAAATAGGAACTTAATAGGCATGTAATAGCTTAAGCAGGAAAAATCTCGATCTAAACGCATTATAAAATTACGTGTGCGACTTTCATGAATGGAGAAATTGGATGCCAGAAAAATGAAGGATCATTATATGAATTTATATTTTTTAGTAATACGCATCACACTAATCACGCAATCAGCATCTATGCTTTCAAAATTTAACACACATAATATTAAGTGTTCAACTATAATTTTACGCATGGTAAAGATCAATTAAGTTAATCAAAATAAGTTTTGCTACTTTTGCAACAGGGTAATATCACTTAAGTTGTTCAAAGTTGTGATGCTTTACTAATTCTGTTAAAAATATCAATACAGATATACAATCGCATAAACAACATTTCAAAGGGTTTAACTTTTAATTTAATCTTTAAACATTTTATTATATCCATATTAATATTATGTTAAACACACATATCACATTCATGTTTTTTACAATATTTGTAGGTCTGGGCACCTTTGTCTCTAAATAGAAAAAAACACTGGGATACTAGCTTAGAAGTATAATATTTCACTGCAAATACGTGCAGGAGACTCGCTTAGTGATCGATAAATTTCTCAATACATATATCTTCTTGAATAATAAACGTTCATTGTATTCCATGTTTAGATATGTGGTAAAAATAATTTATATAAAAAATATCCAGAACCACTCCCTAAGCTTCAGTTTCGTTTCAGGACAGTACAAAAATCAATGGCTATACTGCCCGCACGTTTTAATATTCCAGAAAAACTGAAAATGCGTTTTAGCTTTATATTTCGTTTTCATTACTCTCCTTAAAAACTTTCTGTCTTAGCAGCCTCGATATGTCGTTTTATTGGAATGATTTCGCTAAAATACTTAAAAGGCCTTTTAATCGGAACTCAATTGCAACTCCACTAGTTAAAGACGCTATCAAATTTCACAAGCTTATATTCAAGTATTTATATCCCTATCCTTTGGAAATTCAAGTAAAACAAGGAATATTAATACTTAAACTCCACCAAGTTTACAAATTTAAAAACATACCATATTTTCTAAATTTGATATTTCTGACTTTCCTTATTTGTTGCGGATCATGTGTTGTACTCCCATTAATTAATTTGTTTCCTCAATCGCCAAAGATTGACGTAGTGTCCACAGTGTTTCTTTTATTTATTGGATCATGTGCTTTTGCCGAGACTGCTACTTATTACATATATTGGACTGCTCCAGAAATCTTAAATATGATAATAGAGTTACTGCGCATTGAGAGAAAATGTAAGAAATTTGGAAATATTATATTATATTTTACAATATAGCTAAAAGATCAATTTTTTTCAGACTACAAGTTCGAAAGGCTAAAATCCAAGGATTGGATAGGATTACTGCTTTGTATCATGAACTTGCAGATTATTGGAATAGTTTTGCTATTACCTTTTGCAACAGTTATGATGGATTTGGATCCAGCCTACTACTTTTTCGAACTTATTTTGCCATCACCATATGAACGAAACATAGCAACTATTATTCCAATAGTTTTGATACGCTGGTTTCTTTTTGCAATAGTCGTTTTGGAGTTTTTGCGTTTTGGTTTCGTGATTTTGTTCATTTTAATCGTTTTATCTTTCACGGCTATTAAATGCCTCAATCAAATCATAAAGTTGAAATGTACAAATGAAAGGGTCACCTTGAAACTATACATGCATCTGAGAATCATTCTAAAAATTGGTGACCATTTCATCAGGCATCTTGCCGCTCTGTTGCTGACATTTGTGCAGGTTTTAATTACGGTCTCGTTTTGGATGGTACTTAGATGTAGACATATACTTCCTGTAGCAATCACTTTTGTAGCAGGCTTAGCATGTATCTTAGCAACAATTGCAGTTCTGGTGCTTTTTCCATGTGCTGTTAAGATAACTGAAAACAGTCACAAGTTTGTACTGCATAAAATGGCACTTCACCATACATTTAATAGATATCATAAGAATTACTATTACTTTATAAAATGGCGAAGTAAGCGGTTGTTAGCTATAAGATGTGGTGAACAATTTATCTTGAACAGGAATTCAGAACTGGGATATTACCAAATTTTGATGACTAATTTAACAAATGCAATTTTGCTGGTAAGACCATAATTTTTATTAATAAACACAAATGCTAAAAAATTTTGTACAATTTTGGTCTTATTTTGTACTCAACCAGTTTTACACAGTAAAACTTTAATACCTAGTGTAAATGTTTAATGATTTCATCGAAACCTAGTGTAAATGTGTAAGCAGGTTTTATCAAAGAAATAATTTAAATTGTGCGGTGTTCTACTATATTTCTAAAAAATTGTGTAACTATTTGGTATCAACAAGAAAGGGTTTTATATTGGAATTATTTGAAGAACAAATATTGGTGCAATATTTTCTTAGAATACTTAAGTCGTGTGAGCTAATTTTGATAATTAGTAAGCATTCTCATCATCCAGTAATTATTTTTGTAACAATATGTTGCATTGTTTTCCTCTTTTGTAAGTTATCGATTTTAGTAAAATGCTCCTATCCAAAATTTAAAAAAATACTGAATTTTTAATAAATTATTGATTTTAATCAGAAAATATCCTGAGTTTTTGTAAAACTTTAGTTGTCGCAACGTTATGGTTTAGGGTTCTGGAAGGCAAAAAATAATGTTCTGCATATCATATATTTTAATAGTGTTTTTACATTTATGCCTATCTTGTAAGGTAACATTAGGATGACGATGACAACCGGACAATTTTATAGACACATACATACATAAAGTACTCAATATTTTACTTGAAATGTGGTCTTATTGCTATCCTAAATCTTAATTTAAATCGAATGCTCTGGTTAAATTTAGCTTGAACTCACTTCGCAAATTTGGCTAGAAGAAAATAAGCATAAACATTATTGTTTAACTAACAAAAGATCAACAATTCGATCAAGACAAAACTGTTGAAATACAGGTGGAGTTTTTTCTCAATAAAGTTTGACAAGCCAAACTTGATTTTTTGAACTTTGCATGACCTGAAAAAATGTTTTCTGATTTTACATTCTTTTTGTGCACCTCTATCCAACGATTTTACAACATTCCGACGATTCAAGTCAGACAATGTATTTTTAGATACATCATAAAAATCTCCTGTAAATTCATAAACTATCAAAATTATCAAAGTGGTATTCAAATTTACTACCAAATAAAACAAGTTTAGTACGAACCCCATGAAGGCTCCCAAATCAGGGCTAGAGCACACACAATTTGCGATACACCAACCACAAATAGATTAGCAAATAGCATGGATTGCATACATTTGTTGTATCTTTCCACCAGAATATGAATAGCTCGTTAAAGTGTTAATCATCCCACCGATTTTGAGAACTGGTCTCCATTGCAATGGAAACTTCCCTGAAATTTACCACAACATATCTTTAAAGCATGTTCAATTTTATTCGAATAAATAAACTTGTATACATTTAATAATTACCGGTATACTAATTGCTGACAATTTGTGAGTAGTAATACGCCAGTGAGCAAGTCGGTAACTATCCAATACCCAAAACCTGCAAAAAAATAACAAACAACATGATTGAGTAAAAATATTCACCAATTTTTCAGTAGTTTCCACAAAATTTAATTTTGACTCGACCACCAATAAATTTTGTTAAAAGACCAAATTATGTTGAATGGCATTGTGTTGTCAAAGACACATGAAATAGGGAAGGCGTATGGAAATATTCGTTTACAGCTGAACTGTGTTAAAAGAAGGAAGTATTTTGCAAGCTTCCACTTTACGGAAACATTTTCCGAGATACCTGTAAATATACAGTATTTAATTTATAATATATTGCAGGTAAATGCCTAAAAATCAAAGGCTGGTAGTAATTTTGGGGTACCTTGAACATGTGTTCGAATGCTTATGGTTCCATTCAAAAAGTTGACAGTCTTCTGATAACGCTTCTCGAACTCGGCAATATGCTGCCAGCAATGGAGAAATTAATGCTACCATAATACACTAACTTACAAATGGGATAGTATTCACACTCTGATCTGGTTTTGATGTTTGCTCAAAATTAAGCACGTTTAAAAGCACAGAAGCTGCATAGAGAAGAAGAACAGCCCAGCGATATTAGAAGTTATCAAATTTTGCTAGCTTATTTACCATGACAACCTTTTGTGATGGATTGTCAAAGGCAAATTGGTGACCAGCAAATTTCGGTGATATACTATTCGTCTTGATAATTACTTCCAGAAAATGTTGAGTAGCAAGCATTTTAGAAATTTTGGTTGGATTTAGAAATTTAGAAACAGATATAAAAAATGCGATAGAATTACTTCAAGCACGAGGATACCCATTGCCTCTCATTAATCGACGCTTGGCCATTGTAAAAGGAAAAGAAATTATAAGAAAGCTAACATCTACAACAGTTTTACAAGAGCAAAAAAAAGAAAACGAAATGATTCCAAGAGTGATACTACCTTTCATCGATGATTCTATATATAAAATTGCAAAATTCCTCAGATTCGCCCTGGGTGTTGAAATAGGATATTTTCCTGGCATTAAACTTGGATCGTTCCTGTCTAACTTTAAAGAACGGAAATCCAATGGAAAAGTCGGAGTATACATTTTACAATGCAAAATTTTTAAAGCATTTTACATTGGGAAGACATCTAAGAGCATAGACATACGACAAAGCCAACATCAATACGACGTCTCACGTAGCACTCACCGGTAGCAGAGCACATGTCAAGACATAGACATGATATTGGTGATATGTATCTCATTGAATATGCTACAAATACACCTGTACATCCGTGCAGCAAAATTAATAATGAAGAACACCCCACACTTGGTCTTGAACTCATCGAATGGATACCGATTCGATTCCCTATGGTCCTCAAGACTAGTTGGTTTTTATATCATGAAACTCAAGACAATTCTAAAAATCCCCATGGACAGTTGAAGCAGTCATATAGTTGCATTTTTAATTTTATTTTTTTTTGTCAACTAATTCAAAATATGTACAAATTTGCCTATCATTTTAATTGTACATCATTCTGTTGTTTCAATACTAAGTCCTGATGCCCTGAAGATGGTTAACAGTTTGTAACCGAAACGTCGGCATTAAAAGTTAATGTTTCAAAATGATATCCTCAAATGTCGTTCCTTCTTTACATAATATTTCTTCTTTTTCATTACTTTTCTGTGCTTAAAACGGCTTGCAGCTAGAAACGTTTTATCGCTAATATTTTTTTCTGTGAATTTGTTCTGTTTTTAATCGTTTGGGTGCCGTGGCCGTTTTTTAACTAAATATAATTTTCTACAATGCTTTAGCAATGCTTTCATTATTATACATTCAAATTTCAAAAGCTCCTCGATTTGGTTGTTATATAATAATTAAAAGTTTATGTATCTTCCGTGTAAATAAGAACAAGTATATTAAAGCCTTCAATATTAATTTTCTTCTGGAATCCTCGTTAGGAAGCATTTAAATTGAGTATATATTGAATAATATTTTTCAGCATATTTTGATGTAACTAAATTTTGTTTAGCAACCGTGAATTACTTTAAATATCTTTTGAAAAATATATTGATCGATTTCTTTAGCAGCTGATCATACGTTTTGTGGTTTTGTGAGGTACGAGAATTTGAAGTAATATAAGGTTATGCATAATTATTCTTAAGAAATTCCATTTTCTTCCTTGAGTTGTACTTAATGAAATAAGTTCCATGCTTCAGCATTAACTAAAGTATTGTGGCTTGATATTATCTCTCAAATTAATTTGACGTTTTTAAACAATTGGGGTATACATGTTATACTTATGGTTTTAATTTTTATTGTTTGGTAAATGGTTTAACATGTTTGATGTCGGTATTGTTCAATTTCATGACTTGGTCGTATAGCATATAATAATCGTACCAGTTCTCATAGGAGCTGCTATTAAAATCAACTTCTCAAACTTTTCATTACAGAATAGTTTTAATTTCGTATGAATGGCTTAGCGTATTATTAAAACAGCATCAAAAGTGTTGTTTCTAACTTTTCGATTGAATCACATTAACATTTCAAATGGTCGGAGATGATAATTTATAGAATAATCTTTTACTGTCTGTACATATTGGTTGCCTATACCTAAAATTCTTGAAATTGATTTTTAGAAGTGGCTTCTTTTCTATGTATTTTGGTATGAACCAGCTCAACGTAAATTACTCTTTGAGTGTTCCTGTAATCTTTCCGAACTTCCTGTTGTTCTTATCTGCTTCCTTTTTTGCTCTTCACTCTTTGAAATCAACCACCCCATCCTGTCCTGTGCAACAACGTTATACTCACACAAATTTTATTTTAGTATCCAAACAGTTTTTCAGCAGCAAACAAAGTATCTGTAAAAAGCTCTGGATAAAAATGGCTCTAGTATTCATACTTGTTTTCAGTTTTACATTTTTGCAAAACGGGCTATGCTCAAGCCACAATGAATCCGAAAACCATTCCCAAACAAACCATAATTTCGGTCAAAATTTAACTGAAGCTATTGACAAGGTTCTTACCAAAAACGACGACTCATACAAAAACAACATAACGGAAGCACTACATTTGTCAACACTGGTTTACTACGAAAGCGGTAAGTATAAGAAACACATATTTCAAAAAAAGGTTAGCACTAATTTTTTTACTACTTTTTATTTCTCTATGTATTCATTAGATGTACTAATAAACGACATCGAAGACATTATTCCAGTTCTCGATTTACTTGAACAACTTAAGCCGGAAGGAGCTATTTCTCCAAAGTTAACTTTATCGTTAAACTATCTTAATAAAACTACTTGCCACTTCCGATGGGATAGAATAAAGGATGTTTACTACAGCTTAGAAAAGAATATTAGTCAGGTTAGCAAATCAAAATTAACAAACTCACTCTCTATAGTTTTAAACCTTGTCCCACAATGTGAGAGAGATGACTATAATGATCATGGGATTTTTTCATATTTCCCAAATGAGTTTATTTTCGCAAGTTATATCAAAAACTTTGTGAGTCTTTATTTTGGAAAAGGCACAATATCTGTTGGTATTCTGATTGATAGAAGTTTCCCAAACATTTTCAAAGATAAACAAACGCCAGGAGCAGATTTTTTAGCATATTACGTTCGATGTGATTTTTACCAAAATTTACCGAAATATGCGAGCGAATTTCAAAATATTATGAACCGCTGTTTGCGTCAAGCTCCAAATACTGCCACTTTAATAATAGATTTGTTTGATGTGCTCGATAAGCCATCAGACAAAATATTGAACAGTTTTAAGCCTATTCATATGGTGGCCCATAAAATACCAGAATATTCAAGTATTTCCGAAAAATTTACTAGTGAGTTTTCTAAAACTCTACGTTCAATGTTTCAAGACTTTTTATTGTCATGGGTCAATACGGAAAGTAGAACTGTATTTTTTGGAAGTGTTTTGGAAAACATAAAAACTGGAGCTTCCAGTAAATGAGGAATTAAATAACAAGTTGGAAATACCTTTTGTTACGATGAATGAAATTAGTGTGGAATATTGTCAGCTGAAGGAACGTTTTTACAGTTTGGTTGACAAATATGAAACAGTCATGCTGGATCAAAGTAAATAATATTTTTTCTTTAATTTCATATGTATGTGTACATTATGTACATTGTGTACATTTTACATAGAAAATATTATTCCGAAGACTAAAATTTTTGTATGCTGTTTTATTTTTTTAAAGGTGCCTGGAGGACATTGGCTCGTTTTAAAAACGTTTTAGAAGATAATCTTTCGAATTGTGTTTCTATTTCAATCCCAGACAACCAGACACAGCAGATGACTAAGGCGATGTTGTACCTAACTGCAGGAACGGTACAAAAATGGAGCTATTTTAAAGAACACATGAGTCACTTGGTATCAACGTATCCTAAAATTAGCAAAATGTATCTTGACACAATATTGTTTTGGGAAAATGATTTGAAAGAATTAGTAGGAGTTCAAAAGTTTGCCAATTTAACAGCTAAAGAATTTAAAATAGGATGTGTGATCGATTTTGATTCAATTGTTTATCGTACACAAAAGGACTTATTTGACAGGGTTATGAATAATGTACTGCATGAAAATTCTTTGTGCCAACCTATTTTACATTTGGTTGATGTTATTGTTTGGTATGTGCCTCGATATTTCGGAGGGCTTTCGTCTTCTTTTGAATTTTATAGCTATTATGGTAAGGTGTTTTTATTACGAGACATTTTTCAAAATCAATTTCCCAACATCAAGGTTTTGATTCAACTTTTAGCTATGAACGACCAAAAGCTCTTGACGAGTATGTTTAAAGTTCCCTTTATTGTACCATCGGTTTAGTGTTTGGAAAAAATTGAGATACGGAACAAAAACTGATACTTGATGATTTTCATACGGTGAGATAACAAAGAAAAAAATGATAATTACTGTTTTCAGATTAAAGTAGTCCCTTGATTGTAAGGAATTTTTGACGTATATGATGATAGTTGAGTTAAACTTCTAAGCACTATAGAGTCGATAAATAAGAGCTTTCAATGTTGATTATGATAATTTACTATACATTTTGACTAATATTGGTTCGCACTCAATAAAATACGAATAGCTTGCTTCACAGCGTCTGACGCTTTAGATATTTTTTTGTTCTTAGTATTTTATCCATTTCAAAAGATATCTGTGGCGTCACTTTTGATGAAGTGACGCTTCATTGATAACATTTGTCTTATGAATCCTCCCAGTCTAGTGTATATATGATTTATAGTTTCCAGTCTTAGCAAAACACCAAAGTTTGATAAATACGATACTAAAAGGCTGGTGAACTTCAAAATATATCACCATGGTTTCAAATAGATCTATTTTAGACATAACATAGCATACAGTGAGCAATAAAATAAATGGTGCTTCAATTTAATTCATTACCGACTTACTTTAGAGATACGCAATTTTATCATTTTTGCGACATTTTCTGAAACTAAATATTTATTGTTTCCTACCGATGGTATTTTTCTACAACATTTGTATATTTACTTGACTATTATGTAAAGTATGTTATATGACTACAAGTTTATCTTAAGGTGATAATAAAGATTGGAGTAACACAGCAAAAATCTTCCCAATTCAATCTTGATCTTTGTGTTTCAACAGTAGCCTATCATTTACAGGCTTCTATGTTGTATTTTCGTCATCTGCATATCAAACTTTAAGCTAATAGATCAACCCACTAAAATTTACAGACCAAAATTTTAAAAGTTCAACCGAATAATAGCCAGGTAACTGCAAATCAATAAAAAGCATTATTCAACTTTTTAAATTTAAAAATAACTAATATTTGATTTATCGATGGTTTTACCAATAAATTGAAAACGTAATAGGCTCGTGCGAGCAATGAGAATTGTATGCCCTATAGTTTTTTAGTCTACTCGATATTACGATAACGATACAATCCATATTGCTAGGTTCTTTTCTCTGCATTTTAAGAGGAGCAATAATTACTTTTGGTAAATAATAGAGCAGTTTTTATAGAGCTTTAATCAAAATTTTGAAACAATTTAAACTTTTTAGGTCAATATTTGCTGAGTTGAGTGATCATCCTGCACTTCAATTAGTTGAAACACTATTTCTGCGCTACAGTCGAAGGTAGCCTTTTAAGCTTAGCACCATTGTTACAAAGGTTGTTCGAAAACGTTTTTGCAATTGAGGACAAGAATTGATTAACTATTTATCAAAGTTGTGCGTGTAAATGGTAAAATATTACAAAATATCATTATGATACGAAACAAAAATTCATTTGCTACCCCACTTGTAGAAAAATCTGTCAGATTAAATAATCTTCTATTTAAATACATGTACCCAGTTCCTTTTTACATATTTGTTAAAAATGGTATATTTTGGTTTAAAGTAGACGACATATACCAATTAAAGTATACCCCATTTTTTGTAATAGTATTTTTTCTAACCTCCGTCATTTCGACTGGTTGTTGTCTAGCTCTTCCATTCCTTAAAATCTTTCAAAACAATTCTACCGTAAACGTGGTATCTATTGTATTTAGTATGTTTTTCTGTGCATGTGTTATTCTCGAGACTGGAATCTACCTTGTGTACTTTACGGCAACAGAAATTGAAGGAATAATAAATCAAATTTGCCTTCTTGAACGAAAATGTAAGTCATTTTTACAGGATGTTATGAATTCACATTGTGTTGCCATGAGGAATTTTAAATATTTGTTTACAGATTACAAAGTGAAAAAACTTGAGTCAATTGACTGGATGGGATTATTGCTTTTTGGAATTAACTCAGAAATTATTTCAGGGGCTCTGCTGTTACCTGTTTTAACTATTTTATTGGACCTTGATCCATACTACTACGTTTTAGAGCTTATTTTGCCTTCACGCTACGAACGAGGATTTAAAGTGATAATCGTAGTTTTCTGGATTCGACTTATTCTACTAACACTTTGTATTGTTGAGTTTCTAAGATTTATTGGAATAGTCTCAGTTTTGGTACTTAGCATTACTGCAACACTAACAAGTTGTCTTAACAAAATTATCGAATCTTGTAATTTTACAGAATGTACGACTTTAAAATTATACACACAACTTCGACTCGTTATGTTAATTAGTGACTATGTATGTCGTAACGTTGCGACTCTGTTTTTGCTATATGCTCAAGTTATAATAACAGCTACAACTTGGATGATAATTAAGTGCAGAGATATTCTACCGATTTATATTATTTACTTGGCAGCTCTGATACTAGTTGTTACAGGTGCTGCGGCAGTTATAATATTACCATTTGCAGTGCAAATTAGTGAGCGAAGCGAAAAGTTTGTAATGCGCAAAAACGCTATGCATCAGAGTTTCAATAGAAATAGAGCAAGGTATTTCAGCTATTCATTGTGGAGATCTCAAAGGTTGCTAACTTTAAGGTTTGGAGTACAATTCAATTTAAACAAAGAGTCTGTAATGAACTATTACCAAGTTCTAATAACTGGAATTATAAATGCCGTTTTATTGATTAATCGGTAAACCGCTATTTCGTTGTTTAAACTAGCGATTAAACGATAGCTTTCTGATTTGAATAATTTATATGTTTTTAATTATAAATATTTTAATCGATTCAAATGTCAGTACTAAGATAATTAAAGCGTATAATATATTTTTATTTGTAACTCATATCTGATTCGAAGAGCAAGCGGAGTGTATAGTGTAAAACGATGATTTCTTAAAATAATATATGCTAGTTTATTTTTATAAAGTCAAAATATTAGGAATAAAGTTTTCGAATAAAGAATGTATTTATAACAGATTCTCTAGTAAACCAATTTCTGATCACATGTTTTAAATATCTTAAGTAAAAACATATCAGCAAAATCAAAATCAAAATCATTTGGACAAACTCTGACAGTATTTTGTCTTGTAGATAGTACGTTGGAAATGTTCATAAAACATTCAAAATAGAAATAAGTGGTCAATAATTGGACAGTATACTAGTAATAAATATTCTGATCATATTTTAACAACTTGTATTACAGACATATCTTATTTTAATAATTATCGGCTAGAAAAGGTTCTATTTTTTATCTGATTGTAATGTGATTTTAGGTCATTTGGTATTCAACAGTTGACTTATAAAAAATCAACAATTCTATCCAAACAAAATAGCTGAATTATGGGTGGAGTAGTCTTCTCTATATAATTGGAAAATCCGAATCAAACCTTTTCAATTTGTCCATAATTGAAAAGTCTTTCAGAATTCTGGTGCTGGTTTAATAAAAAATTATTTGTTCCTTTCAGTTCTTGCTTTGAATCTGCCACATAATCAACTTATGCCTTTAAAAAATCTCCCGCAAATAAATAAAACCCAATAATATTAAGCCCGGCTCGAAAAGTCCAAATACTAAAACTGAAGCCCATGTTAAACCAAATCGTAAAGAAATGAAAATACGTTTTCATTTTTTCTGAAAACAATAATTGCATCAGCATTTATAGTATCCTTGAATTTTCCACATTTATACACAATTTTCACTAATACTTGCTTGTTCATAAAACAATAAAAATCACCAACTTCCCAAGATATGGGCCGATTTATAAAATAAGTACGAACTAGTAAATACATTAATCCACTAAAATTAATCATTTCAAGTCCTAAAACGCAGTTTAGATCGATGTTTGGATGTTTGAAATGTTAACCGGCAACACTTTGACCGGTACATTAACTACATTTCTGACACCATACATTATAATATGTGATTGTGCAATTTGTAGAAACTTTTTTAAATATCCTGAAAAAGCATGATAAAAATATTTTGCCATTTTACACAGTAACCCTTCATTTTCGAAACTAAAACAAACTAGTGCAACCCCAAAGAAATATCCTAGAGCAGAAAAAATAGATACAAATCGTTGATCTCCCATATTAATTGCTAAAACCTCTCTAGGTTTTCGAAAATTGTGCAGCCCTTTTTCGTTTAGTCTTTTTTCTAATCGAATCCAAAATATTCGAATACCACTCTCATGAAGTATACGGTTAAGTATTGATGTCACTCGAGCTCTAATTTTTGAGTACACTTTTACTATTTCATACTTATGACCATATCGCTTAGGCACTACGTGACAAGTCAAGTTCTTGCATGGGACATCAATCGAACTTTCTCGGTAATTTGTCGCACCGTAAACTAATGACGGAGAAATCAAGTTTTCCCCTCGTGGATCAAAACAAATCTTTCCTGATTCAATTTCATACCTGTAGATACCAGCAGCATAGCTCCAAAATTTTCCAGTTGGTGCAACAGAAAACATTTTGAAACCTTCGGAAGCTAAGTCTTCAATAAAATCGGCTCTAAAAAGTGGCCACATCCAATTTTCGCTTTCTCGAATACTTTCTAATTTTAAACCCTTTCGCGTGAAATATAAAGGGACCTGAGTGAATAACTTATATTTATGCATAAACAATTCCTTGAGTGACTGCATTATATATGGAGCAATCGGTGCTATCATCTTTTCGGTTGCAGAACTTAAAAAGAAAAATTCCAATGTGAAAAACATGGCTAACAAAAATACACCGAATAAGTTTTTTTGGCTTGACGTTCTTTGCAAAACAAGCTTCAATATTTCAAATAATGAGTCTGCGAAAGATCCTATGATTTTGTAATAGTACACAAAAATTATATTAAGACATGCTAATAAGCAAATCCATGTGTTTTTATCAAAAGGTTTTCCAAGTATTGCAAAAATACTAATTATTTTAGGTGTGCTGGTTGATTCACAGTATCTAAGTCGAAATTTGACGTTGTCAAGTGAAAAGGTTTCTACTATGGAGGGATGAAAAACACGCATACTCTTTAAATCTAAAAAAATTACTTCAATATTTACATGGTAATACATTGAAATATCCTCTTTAGTTATTTCGCCGCCTACAGTTGCTGTCATATTAAGCTGTTGTGCTAAAACGTCAATAGATAGGACAGCAGCATCAAAACATTGGTTTCTTTGAGCAAATCCGTAAAATATGTGGGGTTTGCCGTAAATTCCGTCTTTTGAACAAATAGATCTTTTAAAGTCCGAAAGAATTATGTCACGATTGGCAATAATTGCGTTTAAATTAGGCTTTACTAATAGAGTTTTCTCGCGTTCATTGGACGCGTAAAATCTGTGAAATTCGTTAAATTTTCCAATCGACTTTAAAACGGTTAGCTGACGCTCTTTATCAAACAATTGCATTTCGGCGAAAAGTTTTTTTTCAACAGAACAAAAATAACATGCCCACCATATTTTAGCAATGGCTCCACTATTTTCAGTTAGTTGAATTACGAAAACTAAAAACGGTGCCAAAAGCATTGGCTCGTGGTGTTGTGTGAATGTCGCAAAAACAGTTGGGTCATATCCTGTTAATGATAAAATCACCGCGTTCTGAACTTTTAGAACTAGTTTTCCTCTCCAGGAATAATAGGACAACCAACATGCCCAATGCAACTGATAACCATGTTCATTCCAATAAACGGGTGTATTTACTCCGGAAAATATGGCATAATGGTACGAGATAAATAAAAGGCACGAGTTCTGTTCTGACTTAACATCGTGTTTGGCAACTTCAAGTGTATCATTTGAAACATCTTGGTGATTGCTACAAAAGTGTGCATTGTGGTCACGAATAGTTATCATGTCAAAATCCGAATCGCGTAGTACCCAAGTAAAAAAGGCTTCTTTTGAACCTATATGCTGATTAACTTGAATAATTTGATTTAGTTGAGGATTAACTATTTGTTCTGGAGGATAGTTTTTCAGTTTTATTGGGTCATTCTGAAAATTGTCTCGTATGACATATATTATGCAATGATGATAGCGATCAGAATTAATTTCGATTTTTAACGTTGATACTAACTGAAATTGGGTTATAATAAAAGTGACCAAAAGAAACTTGCAGGAAAACATTTTCAAACGCCTTTAAAGTAACTATTGTGTAAACTCAACTCACATTTGTAAAAAACAAAAACTCCTTCCTGTTACGGGCAGTAGTCATACAAGCCATGGATAACAAAGCATTAGGTGTTCTTACACGTACGTATTTTCATACGAAAATTTAATTTATTAATTTATATAATATAAAAATATACATCGGGTTGAAATACTGGTGTCTGGTGTATTCACGGCACTACATTTGTAAAGATTTGCTGATCCTTGAAGAGTTCAGTAGTGATGAAGATAATTTGATTCAAATGGTTAGCTCTAATATCTGTTCGGTATACTTTCATCATGTTTCATCAACATCATGTTTATGTTTATTAAGTCATGGAACTAAATTATAGATACACGTTTGATATCTATAGATTGCATTTACGAATACATCATATGGATATTTAACATGTAAGAGATAAGTCGTAAGTAAAGGATCTTTATGTGAGTTGTCCTAAAACCGTTAACGTTTTCTACACTTTTAATGGAGGTTGGCAATCAAATCAGTATGAGTGCTACTTTGAATACTTAACACGTGTTACGTGAGGGTAGATTACATATGCAGGGTTCAATTTCTTAATAAGATTGATAAGTGGCTCACGTGGATACTAACATAGCTATAAGTTTGCCATGAGGTTATCTTCCGAAACTTGATTATTTAATTTAATTACATCAGGTACAAATTGTATAACTCTCGGATATTCTTCTTCGTAGACATAGTTAAGACTAACTATATGGTAGAAGAATATTCTACTGAGTCTTTAGACTTCAATATGTGTACTACCTTTATTTCACATATTTAGTTGCGTAACGTATATGTTCAGCAATTTAAATGCCTCATGTTCAAAACTATATTCCTTGCTTGACAGACCAATAGAATTAATTGACATTTTCTAAGGCTAAAGAATCGTAGTATAATTAGTTTAAATGTGTAACTCAATGTTTTTATAATATAATAAGTATGCAATGTTTTTAGATATCTACATGTACTAATACAATGCACATATAGATATCCATTTACAAAGTATATACAGTCTAATACTTCACATAATCGATTTCTATTTTAGCCACTTTAGAACATCTGAATATGTCATCGATAAAATAGTATAGATGCTATTCTATAGCACTTGTATACAAGTAATTATAAAATATTTATGGTTCAATAATTTTCCAGAATATTTAAGAACACAAAATTTTACCAAACTGTTTCATAAAACTTGTATAAGCAAGCAAATACCTCGAAATAAATGAAGAACATAAACATGATTAGTTGTATATTTTATTGTAGATAGTTGCTACTTTCAAATCCGAACTTGTTTTGTGAAAGCTAATTTTTGGTAACTGATAATATAGCTATAACAATTGATGTTCTTAGGAGAAAAACTGTTGTAGGATAAGAACACAATCGTTTTATGTATGTACGGACCTACAAGCTCATTGTAGCATGCAAAACTACGGATTACATTGCTGTGCAAGAAACAAAAAGTTTCCCATGCAACTCAAGTAGAAAATGATTTTGAACCAAAATCAGGTAGTACACCAGTTCTACATACACATCCAAGATTGGAAAATATCAATATCACAAGCTTGATGCGTCTACGTGTACGTATCGATGTTTTATGCATCACATAAGCAACTAAAGATTCCTTGTAAAATAGATGAGTTTGAAGAACATTTACACATAAGCATTTGTGCATTTCAAAGAAAGCCTCTCGTTCAAAGTAATAATCGGATTAAAGTATACGTACGTACGTGACTGCTCATTTTAATAAAAACTTGTGTATAGTTTAGTTAGCTTAGCCTCTAAGTCATAAAACATTTCTAAAACGTTTACCATTTTAGTTGTCTGTTGAACACTGCAGTATTAAGTAGCGCAATGGCAGTTTCCCTCTTAAACTTGTTCTTCGCGTATTGCATTCTCATTAAATTGACAAGTAATTTAGCACAGTCGTATGAATATTTTCATGATGACATTACAAAAGTATTCAGAGGAATGGTGGATGGAAATCCAAACGATATTCAGTTCTTTGCCTATCCCAATCAAAAGTAAGTTCTATTGATTAGAAAAAAAATTGCATTATATTAAACTTTAACTTAAAATACTTTTTACTTGCAGCAACGTTAACCAAGTACATGAAATAATTTTAAACAACGTGAATTCATTATCAAGTTCCGGCTTGCGACCTCATCAACCTATTATTTTCATCGTACACGGTTTCCGTTCTAACGTCAGTAGTGAAATGCCTCAAATCTTGAAAAATGCTTTTTTACAAGCTTCGTTATCCGTGAATATTATAATAGTTGACTGGAGACTACTTTCCACTCCACTTCCTGCAGAGCAAACTGCATGGCTATACCATCTTGTTCCTCCAAATGTTCCTGTTGTGGCCAAACGTTTGGCTCAGTTCATTCTATTTCTCTGGAAAACTAATTTTATTAACAAATTAAGTGATGTTTACCTTATTGGTCACAGTTTGGGTGCCCATGTCTCAGGATTAGCTGGGAGAGAAATACATATGGAGACAAACAAGAAAATTGGAAGAATTACAGGTCTGGATCCAGCCGGTCCTTTGTACTATCCTTCATTGCCCAACAAAAATTTGTTGAAGGAAAATGCCTTGTTTGTTGATATCATTCATACAAATGCTGGTTTACTTGGAACACTTACAAATGATGGACATGCTGATTTTTGGCGTAAGTTTAAAAATCATTAAATAATTCGTTGGGATATTTTGTGTGAAATTCGTGTGTCAGATGTATCAATTGCTTATTTGGTTTGCCTAGCAAATGGGGGGTGTTCTCAACCAAACTGTGAACTACATGATACCTCATCTGTTGCAACTTTGGGAAAATGTAGTCACCAATACTCGTACCATTTATATGTTGCTTCCATTACAAAATCGATTCCCTCGTGCCCTTGTCAACACTCATTATTTTCTAATAATCTACCTCTGTGCAATATCAATTGCAATGGTCCAATTAACTTAGGATTTAGTTGTCCCCACTGGTGAGACTAGATATTGGCAATTTAAAAAAAACCCATCCAAAATGTTTTGGGGTATATCGAAAAAAATATGAATTTAATGAATGTAAGTTTTTTATTTACAGGGCTCGTGGTGTTTATTTTGCGACGACAAAAAACTTGCGGCCGTAATATATTTATTGAAATCTTTTGCTGATTAAAATACAATCAGTATATTTTAATTGTTTGATTTAATTCTTTTTGTATAAAACTTCTAAACGTGTAAATAAAAAGGTACATCTTCTGTTTTTATGTTTTGTCTTAAATGACATATTCAAATAAATGCTGCTGTAAACCAAGCAGTCAGGATATTTGTTTGCAGAAATATATTTACAGTTCATAATAACTTTTTTGATGAACTACAAAACACACCTGCCCTATAGTAAATGGGTTATTTGGCATAATAAGTCTTCGTTAAGATACAAGTAAAATACAATACATATATCGACTCACTTGAATTTAATAATAACAGTGTTAGCGCGCAGTTTAAAAAGTAGCTAAATAATCAAAATATTTACCATAACTCTTTGGTCATGTCGAAAATAATATATAGTATACTATAAACCGATATTTAGAAATAACGAATCACTGTTAGAAGAAACTTGTTCCGATCATCAGTTTACGATAAATAAATAAGTTTTGTCATTTTCCACAGTAATGCCACAATTCCGGAACTTCGTATTTATGACCATATCGCTTAGGCACTACGTGACACATCAAGTTCTTACTTTCTTGATAATTTTATGCACCGTTAACTAGTGACGGAGAAATTTTTCACCTTCGGGATCAAAACACATTTATTGTAATAACAATGACATTTCGAAAAGATAATTGAAGTCGGCATGTGTATATTAAATCAATGTCAAAATATCTGCATTCAACTTAACTAAACCAATTATAAATCCACGAATATGCTAATTTTAAATTGAGGATTGTGTTGAGAGTGCTCTTTCTATACTACGTGCAGTATTATTTTTTAAATATAATTCGTTTTTGGACAAAAAATTATGCGTCATTAAACACGCGAATTTTTTAAAACCTATTGCACGAAAGCTTTGTCGTAACAAATAAGTACACGTGTACAATCGTTTAAAACTATTACATTGGATTTTCTTAAAACTTAAAGTTCCTAATTATGCTAAGGTTTAACGTAGTGAAAAATATTATATTTCAATATAATTGCATGCATGTATATTATCGAGTTGTTGCATGATTGTATTATGAAATGGGGGCAATGTTTTCTTTCTATGTGTAAAGGTGCTGTATTTATACAACTTTAGTAAACAAGCAGACGTAAGTGTGAGCCAAACACGAGGTAGCAACCTATACCTTAAGTTGTGAACTACAATTTAAAAAAATAATTAACTCGGTAGAACCAATTAATATAGATTTGTTACACAATAACAAAAACATTTATATAACTTTGCTGTTGTATAAACCAATGCGCTCATGTAGAAGTAAGAGTTAGAAGACCGGTCAATTGTCAGTTCAAGTTACGTAAATTTGACTCAGAGCTTGGACAGCACCATACTTAATTTTATTCGGTTGAAGGGTTAAAGTTTTTTTTTCGAAAGTTGGATCCTTAAGTTACGTTGTTATTAAGTTAACGTTTGCATATTTGGTAGGCTTATTTTGAATGCCTAATTGAAATTAATAACATATTTTATTCGCAATAGACAGCGAAATAATATTTATTCGCTCTATTCGTACTTATTTTCATGCTTATTGTATTAGAACTTCTTTATTATGTGAACGCAGCTTGTTGCATCCAAAAATTAGGAAAACACGTAATCACAAGTGCAAAAAACTGAATGAAAATAATTATATCTGAAAGCCAAAAAAATCAAACATGCATCTGTTATACAACTTCAACTTAATTTTAGCTGCGTTACATATTCAAAAATCAATTTTAACCAAAGAAACGACGCTGGTTTCATCAGAGAAAAAGCTGAAAACATTTACCGATTTAATTAGTCTCGTAAATCATTGCATGTTTATTTCTGTCCGTACAAATACTGAGTCAACATGTCAAATTGAGGACACAGAATCGTTTTGTAATGTTTTTATAAAAGTCATTCAGCAAGAATTTGGATCGCCTATACTCTCATTTCTAGTCACCAGAAAATTCTCACTCCTACAAGTCAGTGCGGCTAATGAGCTAAATTCAAAACGTCATTTTTCCAGTTGTACTGTGTGGATTCAGTACGATATAGTTAATATTACTTTAGAAATGACAAATTTGGAGCCAAACATTTTTATTTGGTATGCCGATCTAGTAAGTGTGAAATATGGTTTGAATGGATTTCAACAGCAAACTAAAGCGTCATATCTACTAGATTTAGAATCATTTTTTCGGAAACACATGGTCATGATTCATGCTAATCCTCAATCAAACGAGATCAAGGTCTTGTGCTTGTATTGCGATAAACTAAGTATTTATTCACAAGAAGTGGTGATCAAACGTTATTCAAGCCCATTTGATCCTGTCGCTGTAAACTTTAATCATGGGTTGAATAAGAGAAACTTGCACATGACTTCCGTAATGTATAGTAGTGCGGGTAATGTTAATTTACAACATTCAAATTCGGACAAATACACTTGTTACCAATATCCTGACCGATATCTTATTGATCACTATTCGTGTGCTATTATTTTGTTAAGGTCACATTTAAATTTCACTTTGTCCTGGTCTTCAACAATTTCCCGTCCTCATCAAGTTGCCCCACAAGTAACTGTAACTTCTGGTAACCTAAATGTAGCCCAGTTAAATTGGCTGCCGTACTACACAGCTCAGGATGAATTTGGTTTCATGTCAGCGTCACTTCCAGCGAGATGTTATTTGTTAATAATAGAGCGGGCGGCGCCTACTAAAAACATCAGCGAACCCGTGTCAGATAGATTTCCAAAAAATATTGTATGGTGGCCCTTGTCGCTATCGGGAACCGAA
>JAQFXM010000328.1:0-55357 GCA_034693345.1 Entomobrya multifasciata
TCACCAAAACATAACAAACCACGAAAAAGGAAAGGGTTAAATCGACAGAAACGGGTTCTTTGATTATAGTATTTAGAAGTTTGCTCGACTGTCTCAAAAAGTGTAGACTTATTACATGTTACAATCGAAGAAAGTATAATAAACTCTTTTAAAGGGATGCCTAATTAAGTCACTTCACTGTAGCTTTAAAAAATATTGATCTGGCTTTCCTACAGCTCAATAATTTTTATCAAGTTCTTGTACGTATAACAGTACATATTATACGTATTTGATGGTATACTTCAGGAAAATAGGTAACTTTTATGCTTATTTTTCACCCACAAGAGCTAAGGTTCACCCAAGGTTCAGTTTTATTGCAATTCTGTCTGAAGTCTAGAAGTTTTTTTTTGGACATTGCAGCGAAACTTGTAAAGAGAAAAGGAAGCATAAACTGGATGAGCAATGAGCACTCACCGACTAGACTAGATTTTCCATAATACTTGTCATACTCATTTCTTTTACCACACTTTCGTTAGGAATATTTTGGCATTATGGTAGGATTGTGTCCGTGCTCACTGTAGTGTAGACAATGAAATGTATAATTGCACGGCACTAAAAGCTTCATATTTTGCAGCATTTACCATTATGCAGTTATTACTGTCTGCTAGGTCATCCATCTTGCAGAATTGAATATAAAAAAGCTTTATGTTGATTAAATGTTTTCCCCACTATTATAATGGTATTTTTTAAATGGAATATAGTCTCAGTACGATTCGGTTTTAAGTCTAGACGGTCTATATTTCATAATAGAATGCAATTGGTGTCATGTCACAAGGAGTAACCGGGAAAAGTTTAGCGTCAAAATGATACTATAACGTCGATCGAATCGGATGTAGCTTCATCCGATTTTAAGGGAAATTGATACAACCAGACAAATAAGTTTCGGCATAAAATATGTTATAAAATTTCGCAAGATATTTTATGTATGTATTTCTGATTGAGTTCATAATTTTACAAATACGTTTCATTTTGGTAATTTTTACTAATTTACATTTTTCCAGCATTCAACAAATTACATGTAGAAAAAATGAAAATTACCTGGAAAATCATCCCCTAATTATAGTTTATATTGAAAATTTCGACAACGTTAAATTGACGGTAAAGCAGTCATAAAAATTTATCATTATGGTACTAAATACAGAATCACATATCACATTTGGCATCTACTGTTTCGCAAGATTTTTCCTCATCCATTCATTTTTTATTTGGTGTCTGGTTAGGAAGTAATTCTGTGACTGAGCTTGATTAGATAATGATTATCCAAAGTATAATTGCCAATGCTTGATGACCTTAGGCATTTTTATGAGCTGTCTGAATCACGCCGTCAATATTCTCTCACTTTCATTTATTATTGCCATTGCTTATCCGTTTGCAGAAATTCTTTGGCAATAATTACTACTACACATTATTTTTAAAAAATCCATCTTTGCATCGTACTCATTAACAGAATCAGGACAAAAGACAATAAGATTAGCAGTGTGTATATATGTACGAATATATATATAAAGGATTGCATGTCAATTCATTGAGACGGTCGTTTGCATTCATTAATCCATAATTAACATGACATCATGCGGTAATTAAAGGCTTAGCTCGTCGATGACCTCAACGTATGTCATCGAAATCAGATACTATACCACCAGGTTTCCCGCACTACACGATAAATATATATACACTGCTTAAGGTGTTTAATTTATGGATCAGTTGGATAAATATATTTGCTCTGTCATAGATCTTTCCAGTAAAAGTTGGTCAAACGTTGCGTATTCATAAACACAGCAATGATTATTCGCTCAATCGCTTTCTGTATATATACAGCTTGTTAAAAATTTGCATTCATAATACAAGAGCGATTTTCATATTGGGTACAGATTATTTATTTGGACTGTCAATCATAAATGCCAAAAATCATGTTAGTCATAAATACATAAATAATACTGCTAGAAGTACAGGTTTATGACGCCATAGGCAAGTCAACTTATTGTCTTATTCTATTTTACTAGAATACTAATTGCAAAATATTAGTGACGGCTAGTTATCTTTTATTGTTATTACGCTAGTTTTGCGCACCTTAACACTGTACGCGGAATGAAAACTGCATAATAATGATAACAAAGCTAAATATACTTACATAACATACAATTGTTCAAGTTAGCAAGCAACTACTGTAGTGTAGACTGACATGTTCCATGAAAATTCATGATTGTGTTTGGCTGCTACTTAATACAATGCTTTATGATGTATGATAAGAAAAGAATACTATACATGCGTTAGAAAAATACTTTTCCTCATAAACTTATTTATTATTTCCAGGGAGCTCTGAATAGTTGCAAAGGACGACTGACAGTGAGAATACCGTAAATAATTTGCTCGGTCCAGTTTTCAATCTTCAAAAAGGGACGATTCCAGGAAAACTGGACATTAATTACTTTTGACTGTCATCTTGGATCTTAACACCATTTTGGATTACTAGCTGCCGTAAAAAGATCTTTAACCTGAGCCATCAGTTTTCAGTAAGTTTTTCAAGACTTTTATATTTTCTTGATTTTTTGGTTAGTTAGGTACTAAACTCATTCCAAGAAGGAATATTAGCGCATACGATGCGAAATAAAACGGTGTACTGAACCATGGAAAAGTTAAAATTCTAACTTGGGCAAAAAATATCAATGAATGTTTTCCACCGTCATGCTTTTCACAAATTTTCCTTTTTTTCATGTAAACAGCCTACTTGTCAAGCCATGCTACAGCATAAACTGGCAAAAATACTTTGGCTGTTGTTGTAACATGCCTGATTGCGGCGTTTATTTAAAATATAGGAAGAATTTTAATACTCACATGAGACTAAACAAAACTAGTGATTCTGTGTAAAGAAGACATATTTTTTTGTAACATTTTCCGACCTCCGGTGTTGGATTGCTTTTAAAAAGGTAAGCTAACAAGTAAGAAAAGAAGACAAGAAAAAAGAGAGATAGAAAAGCCATGCTCTTAATTTTTATCCTTCTATCGCCTCTATTCAGTTTTCATTCTTTCTGTTGTGGAATGGAATGTTTGCTTATGTTACAAAAATCATCATCAACTTCATCCTACTCAAGTCAGGATTGAGCAAAGATACTGCATGGAAGTTTAGTAGAATGCAGTGAATGTGCAAGAAAATGAGTAAGTAGTAAAGACAGTAAATATAACTTTGGGAAAAAATGATAGTTCTCCACACAAAATAGTAATAAAAATACATAAAATGTGGAACCCAGAAACATGTTTCATGTCAATGATACATTCAACCTTTGGAATTCCGGTATGCAAAAACAGGCTTCTTTTTTCATCTACACTCAACTTAAAGTGCTACATTTCATCAGTGTTGCACTGATACACATTTTTGCCTGCATTTTTTTCCTAGCTAAATATAATAAAAATGAGGTTGTTCCTGTTCACAACCAACCAGCAACATACTTTTTTTTGTGAACATAAACGAACAAAAGAAACAATGGAAACAATAATGAAATATAATATTATGGTGCATGGCTTAATGCATCTGATGGAATAGTAGAAGTTTTCTACACAAGAAAAGCTGCTGGAATGCAAGTGAAGTGCACATTGTGTAATAGGATGGTGGGTGCGCAATATAACATTACCTGAATAAAATGCGCTCAACGCACTTTTTTGTTCTCTTCTGTTCAGTGTCATTACTATGTCGTCTCAAAATGTCAGATCATAATCAAAATGCCATTTGAGAAGCACGTGTGTCTATGAGGACCATAAGCTCAAATCCATCAAGATTGCTAAAAGCATCTTATTTTGATATCATCATCATCGTCATCATCATCCTGTTTAGAAGCGATTGCCATTTTTATAAATAGAAATCAATTTGCCAAATGGCAACTTTGAACCTGAACTGAAGATGACAGAATAATATGTTTTGTTGTATTTCCTTAAAAGATTCATGGTATTATAGAGAATGCACATAATAATATGTAGTTAATATGTATCACTTATTCTGCTGTTGTTTGCGACATTTGGAATTGTGTCACTAACAAAAAGAAAATTTATTCTCATCTCTACATGGAGACACATTAATATTCCGATTTAAATGTGCAATTGTGTTATGATCAATCTTAGCTATAAGTTTAACAAACAAAGTTGTGAGTATAATTGTACTGTATATTGATAATCTTGTATACAATTCATATACAACATGTTCCGTTGCAGTGGTTTAATACCAGTTGGAGTCGAAACGCAACGATGATAAATGGTCGTGTCGCCGTAACTTAAATTGCTTTTGACGTCCGCACAAGTATTGATATGTATAGCAGTAACAAGTAAGTTAAGCAGAGAAAGCAAGCATTTGCTTTAAACTTATCAACCAATTAGACAAGTAGCGAATGGTGCCATTGATCAAAGCGACCACAGCTATTATTACTGTGGATGATGTCGTACTTGTCTTTTGGGTGCGTGAACTTTTGGAAAGACATTGTATTGCCAGTCGTAATGGTTTTATATGCCAGTGTCACAGAAGTACGGGCAACCTCATTAATTTTCAGTACGATGATGGTTCGTACTAAAGAATCATCTCGACTACTTTTTTAAGCTTTACAAGACCATATAAAAATATTAAAAACTGCAATTCATCGGCTCTTTGCACAAATAAAAACATTACAATAAAGCCAGCATGACGAATCTTACATTTTTAAGTGTTAAGACTAGCATAAAAATAGTTGTTAAATTTATTATTTAAAACAATAAGCTATACTACATACTTGGACCAATCGCTATAAAAACACTTGGATGACACACCTTCCTATTAGCAAATAGGCATTATTTATGATAAGTGTGTTTATCTTCCATTTATTTATTTTTATAAAAACAAAACACAAATCGTGTCAACTAGACAGAGCGAAAGTGGCTTTTGCTGTTGTCTGTTGTTGATATGCAATAATTCTTGATCAATCCTCAGGTAAGCTCAGCGCCTAGCCTTAAATACATCAAATCTCAAAACAAATATTTTTGGTCTAGCTCGTTGTTACCGAATTACACTTTTTCCTTACAATTCGAATCTATCTAATAAAGATTTTATCAGTAAAATCTCTACTGACGATGAGTGTGATATAAAATAATACAGCTACTGCTTCCTAAATAAACATTAACAGATCATTTTTATAATCTACTTTGTTGCTTTTGTATATGTTGTATTCTCGCTTTAATTGTGTATATTTTTATGACCTCATTATTATTCGAAGCCATCTTACTGCAATGCAGTGACCAAATGAAACCAAAATGTGTATTTTTGGATACCTTAATTTATTTGACCAAAAACTGATCTATTTCTAGATAATGTCAATCCCCTATCAAGTGACATGGGAGGAATTAGGAATTTTAAATTAAACACTTTTTTTCCATTCAGACAACGGACAGACACATAATTTCTTGGCTGATATGTTGTAGGAAAGAGTAGCATATCTTGACAACAAGCGCTGAGTAATGAGTACAAAAGATTATCATGTATTATTTTGTACGCATGAGCCTTTTAATCATGATTATTATATTAAATGTACACTTTTTCTTATTTAAGTTTTTACGAATCTAACTTGTTTGAAACGTAAAAGGTAAATTGTACGGAAAGAATCGTATGTAATTGAAACTGTACAACTTGTCATTTGTTCTCACACAGACAGCTACTGCAGATTAGCCCTTTACGGTTGAACAACGTGTGTGTGTGGTGTTATCTGTGCGTGATAATAATAATACTCCTGCTTGCCCCTTGCTAAACATGACCTGTCGAATCAAACATTTTGAGTTCTGACAGCCTCAAACATAGTCAGCCTGAAGTATAATTATCAGATCTATGGGGCTACAATATTTACATGAACGGCAAGCAAAACTAAAATTCTAGAAGCCTGATAATAAAAACCAAGGTGTTTTTGTTAAAATCATCCCACAGAAAGTTAATTCAAACAAATTTTTGTAAAACAACTAGGGTTGTTGTGCACATGAAAAAATACACACAGCAATAAACTGGATGTACACATCAACAGATCTTGACTTGGCTTGTCACTACACACTATACTTTTTCTTTCATTTTGTACAAGTTGTCGTATAAAAACGATGCTCATATAAAAGGGTAAAGTTTTTAATGTATGGAAAGATCGTTGCGATTATAATGCACTTGTCTTGTCGTATCCACCTTGCATGATTGACAAAACTTCTTGTTTCTTGTGATGTTTGCTACTGTGTTCTTCTTCTGTCCTTTACTTGTAGCCTTTTAGCAATCGTGCGTTTTGCTTAAAAGGAATAGATACTGAAAAATGCTAAATGCTGCCGTTTTATATTTCTTATCCTTATTTTGGTCACTGAATACAGTGCAAGTCAAGCAAATTTAGATTGAAGCTTCATCATAGCAACGTTCTTAGTTATCGGCAAAACTTTTCATTAAATCATGATATCATATTTGATTATAATTCATGTCATATAACTGAAATGAAATATAAAAATGTGCTTGATGCTCTCGAATGAAAAAATGAATACTTTTGTCTTATATCGAACTTTTTTGTTATAAATTTTTTTCTTGTTGTTGTAAATTTAGTCATGCAAGAAGATTACTGCTGCTAAATACATCTCATCTATGTATGTATATGTCACTTGTGTAGTGATCAAGCAAATGGATAAAAAATAAATGTATTAGAAATAGTAATACACGCATAAAACGTTTCAAAATATAATACCGTTTTTTTAATCAGAAAAATGTTACGTAATACATAAGACCATATATGATTGTACTACGTTTTCTTTTCCTGCAAGGTTAAATTATTGCACTGAATAATACAGTGCATATTGCTTTGCTGCAATGCATTAAAACAGTCACGTCATTCACGTCTATGGTTGTTTTATATTTTCTGAACAAAAATGCGTATCTTCTCTTTTTGGTATTGGTCCGGCAAACCTGCCTGTCAGTCAGTCACTCTTTTTGGCAAGTATGCATGTTTGTTGTTGTACTAGCTTCGCTTCAATTTTTTTCTATTAGCGAGTGTAAGTATATAAAAATGATTACATAAATGCAAGCGCAACGTAATACGATGAGAAGAAAATTGTTTAACGAAATTCGTTTCACTTCATCTTGCCCATCTGTCCAGATCGTCTTCATCATCGTCTTGCAGCAAAACTAATCATCATCAGCAATGCAAATGTATACGTAATCTATATTTTCTATAAGTATATAGTATGAACATAATTGTGTTATTCCACCCACCCATTCATTCATTTTATTATCGCCTTCAAGCGCATTTCGTAGTATATTTGTTGATCTGTCGTGTTTACTTCACTTCCTATGAAAAAAAAATCTGGTTCATTTTCCTAAAATGCACGGGAGTATGAAATAAAAATGAAATTGTAATAATACTAAAAGTATCGAAGTGGCAAAATGCGTGTATCGAATGTTAATACGGGAAATGGAAATACTTGGATTGGATCATGACCGTTTTGATCGCCTGAAAAGTTGCGCTCAAAATAAAGGTGTGGTGAGTGAGTAATGTTTATGAATCACTGCGAATGCATTTCCAAGTTGAACTTGAACATTGAATTTATGGCTAAAAGCAGGAAAATTAAAGTATCGTCTTAATTGCACTTTGCATTTGTTTGCTACATTGTTTGTGTTAAAGGATCACTGTGTGGATGATGTTTTGTTCTTATATTTCTGACGAAAATATATTGAAGCCTTGTGTCGGTAGACGGAGGCGGAAAGGAAATGTATGTGATGGAATAAATGAAATTATACTTTTAACATAAGTGAATTAAACTAGAAACGTATTGCATCATGATCTGAATTGTGGCATCTTGAAATAATATCTAAGTTTGTCTTAAGTCGTCGTGTCGACATTCGACATCAGCTCAGTTCAACCCGTGACTCATATTACAATTTACTGTAGGCTGTCGGTCTTTAGTTCCAAAATAAAGCAAGCATAACATCCGTCTGTCACTATTTTATACAACATACTATATCATTGTTTTGTTACACAGTCTATAGCTTAACTTCATGTGTGAAAACGTTTGGTAGTTTTATAATTTTGATTTGAAAATATGTTTACAGATTACAAAGTCGTATTTCAAATCTCCAGCATATTTTGTTTCCAGCATACAAATATTTAATGCAAAATGTCCAAATTTTCTCTTTAATGCAGAAGTTTCAATGAATAAAATAACGATATTTTATGCATTGAAGGAACTTCATTTTTCCACAAATATTACTTTGCTTTATGGGATTAAAAGGTAAGACATTATGCCCTCATTTGTTAAGCATTACACGGTCATAAACTTCAGGAACTCATGGAGTTAAATTTATTCCAATATAATCGTCATAAAATGATAGGGTGTTACATTTGATCGCATTAATTTATTCTTCCACTGTTCAAATCATAGATTTTTTCTTCCTTCCATCACCACAAGGGCGACGATTGATTGATTGAATATGAAATTCGAGTTGGTGGAGAAAAATAACTCTCGAGTACTTTTAAACAACAACTATATCGAGTGGTACGTTGCGTTCAAGTAGTCGATTGTCCTGCCTGACGCATTGCGTTATGATATATCTGAACGAAAACGAAACATTGATTTGAATGCAGTTATGCACAATGCGTTCCGTCGTCCATCTATCTATTTCTTAAAGGTTCAGAGCCAAGGTGGACTAATCGCATAGTATCAAATTTATCTCTTCCATATAAACGAAAATTATGACGTTAATTCCTCTGAGATTTGAAACAGGGTATCATGAATTATGTACGGCTTGTCAAACAACTTGGTTTTAAATTCAATAAGTTATCACACCATAACTTATCAAAATGTTAGTGATCATTTTGTCAGTTTTTTTATCCTTGAAAAATATATTATACTTGTATCTTGTTCACTGTTTGTACATCTTAAACGATTGAAAAAAAGAATGAATTACATGGTTCGTGCTGGAGTATTACAGCAAAACTGTGGCACTTAACTTCACAACAATTTTGCTTTCTTTTGGTTTACGGTGGACGACTTCACACCAAGCCAAGTCAGAAAAAGCAGCACAGCAGTCGAAAAAAACAGAATTTAAGAAAAACAGTTGCCTTTTGGAAAAAAATACATGCGTGCTGTAAAGCGTTCCTCTTTTTTCGATATGAAGATATGATCCAGAGTGCAGATAATGAGCACCAACTCAGCATTTAAGAACCAAGCCAACGCATAATCCTACAAACATATCTTACCAACAAAAGTGAGTTCAAACAGGCAAAAGGTACGTTATAATTTCTGCTCCCCCTCGCGACTTGCAACCGACAGTGCAGTGTTATATCATTAACTAAATCCTTATAAAGTCAGACATTTATTGGCAATACAAGGGTTAACTTATGTACAATTTAGTGCACCCACATCACCTGAAACTTGCTTTTTATTACTTTTTCCCTCTCAATTATTCAAATGGAGAGATGGAATATTATCATTATTATTTCTATTGGAGTATAAACATTATTGAAAAGACTTTTGACTTCTGCTCTGGCTGAAAAAAAATGATGGTGTGTATAATATGGCATTTGTCATCATCATGCTGATCATCATCATCATTGCATGCATCTCTGTAAACCTAACCATCACACACACAACCAAACTCCTTTGCAACCTTGCTTACTATTATTATTATCATTGCATCTAATGAATTTCTATCATTACTGCTGAGTGCATTTCAGATGGAGCATTTACGCTGCGCTTCATTTCATGTCTCTGGCATATGTTGGGTGTGAGATACTCGAAAGCAAATATTTGGGAGACTCTCGAGTTGGGACATTGTGTGCAGTGTCAGTGTGCTGAACACTGAATGAAAACTAATATTTCGTTTTCGTCGAATTGGGCAGGCCCCACAAAGTAATTTTCTCTTCAAATGTGCCACTTTTGTGCGTTCAGAGAATATTATCGATATCATAACGAAAACTACAACCATTATCCTTGTCATCACTGTCGTTATCATAGAGTCATGTAAAAAAGAAATGTGTGGGAGGAAGATGTTAAAGGTAAAATGAATTTGTGACTTTTCGTCAGATATTTGCTTAATTGTCACTTATTATATATTTATTCGTCAAGCAATGTCAATGTCACAAATCATAAAACAACCACTCATGTCTAAATGTTTATTTTTTTGTAAATGTTCAGTGTAGAATGGCTTTAGTTTGAAATAAACTCAATGAATGACGAAAAATCATTAATAATTATTCATTCCACTTATCGCGTCGGTTGTAGTTTAGCCCTTTCTTGAATGGTTTGTCTGAAGATAAGTAAATATTATTCATGATTTCGAAATTTGTTGAAAGAAAACTGTTGTTCTTAGTAACTCAAGTTTTTTAAAGGTAGTAGTACTACGATCGATATTTATTTAATCTAGCAACTTTCTTAAATCAATGGGTCCGCTTTGTGTTTTCAATGTCTCAATGTGTTGCACACAAAATAAGTATAAAAACATCCACCATTTTTTTGCGATTTCACACCATGTGAAATTCGACGTTTATTTATCTGTAACGATCACATTACAATAAACTTTTCTGACAGCGGAGAATGTATGACTTCTAAACGATGTAGCTTAAATAATTGTAATAGCCCGAAAACTACGAAATCGTCTGAAGTAAAGATTTATGATATTGTTTTATTTGCCAGAAGCTTCAAGTAAAATTTACTTTTTGTGGTTACTTGTTGCATATTATTTCTTTTCATTGTCAATTATCAACAAGTAAACGTTTGAGTAAATCCGGCATAAATCTTTCACATTGCGTTTAGATGTAGATGCAATAGTTATGAACTGTAAAATGATTTCATTTTCAAGGAAAAATTGCTAATAGTTCATTTACAGATTTGTAATTACGCCATCACTTATCGTTTTAGGATGAATAAAAACGTATGCTGTCAAATCTTTTTGCATTAGGATATTAGAAATATTAGTTGAAATATTAGTTGTCCAATTGAACATGCACAGAAGAAAGCAGCATTTGATTGAAAGTGCACATCTCAAAATGCTGTTGAATACATTACTTTACCCTTCAATTGAAAGAACCTGTCATGTTATTACGTGGTTAGCGGTACTAACTCAATTTGACTGAACGACATTGGGAATGAAGTGGTTGAGTGCCGTCTGTCTAGGGCTTAGTTCAAGTTCAAGAACAAAAACATGTCATGCATTTTACATTACTTAATGTTTTGTTTACTTTTTAGAAACAGAATCGACATTCTACCTGTGTTCGTACAAGTATTTTACAGACTGTATACAAACGATTATTTACCGAAACGCAATATTTTTACATTATCATTCTGAACACATTTTGTATTCTGTACAGTATGAGTTTACGCTGGACATTTTAAATTTTTACTTGTCATTGTCAAGACAAAATGAAAACAAAGACAAGTGGTTAAAGAATTGAGAAGTGTAATATGAATTTTTAAAATGATAAAATTCTAAATTAAATAGCACTGAAACACACAGTCTAACTTTGAGACAGAAACGATGCAGATGGCTGAAGTGTTTGTCGTTGCCGAAGTAATCTATATGTAAGTCAACAAGACTTGCAAAGGATTATACGCCTCGTTTAACAAAAAAACATAGTACCCTATCGACTCTAAATTGAACTTTTGATATGTCGTATATGCATGCACACATAAATTATCATGAATAAATCTTTTTAAAAAAGAAGAGAAATGTACTATTTTTACTATTGTATGTTTGAATGGTATATATGTAAATACGGAGCGTTGCGAGAATTCATCGCTTTCACTAGGCCCACTAGTTAAGTTCAAAATACACAGATTAGAGTAGTCGGACAAAAATAAAAATGCCGAGTGAATTCTGATAAGTGGTATGTGTATGGCATAACCGTTTGTTAGCCCTTTTACTAGAGATTCCAATTCTGCCAGTATCAAATGAAAATTGTTGCTAATCTAGTTTGCTGATTTCACAGATGCATGACACGAGTATTTTTATTTCCGCTTGGCACACTTGCCTTTCAGACATGCTAAAATGCCAGGAAGTAATAATTGTGATGCAATCAGATTGAAAGTGACACTATGACAGTGATGACGCCCGAGATGATGATTACTATAGTTGCTTCATTGAGTCGGTGGAAGAGTCTTTACAAATGCCATGTTTAAACCTTGGCAGTTAACCAGTGTAAATAGCTCGTATTTGACGACGTCTTTCAGATGACCATTACTCAACTGAAACTGTCTTCGAAGAGGCATTTATTTCAAATCGAAGACATTAGTGTTGACTTCTTTTCATCGTTCTATAATATTATATTGCCTACAGTGTTTTGTCCCGTTCAAAATTACACGTGGGGACAAGTAGTCCGCGATCTGCACTTGCACTTGTTCGTTGTTTCATTATGAACGTTGTTACTTTGTTGCATTGACATAAACGCCTGCTGGTGTAGTGTTGCGGTGTCATGCGGCGCTTTTTATTATGAGTTGAAACATTATGTAAATCGAAACAACAGTCTACACAAAGAAATGCCATGTTATACTCCAGAGGAGTTGCTATCAATTTTAACACCCATGCGATTTGTTGCGTGTCTGCTTGCGTGCTTCATGTTTTCTTGGGATAATAAGTGGTTGCTAGCTGTCTGATTCAATTACATCTTATAACTGAAGAATCAACACGGTGTAGCCTAAACCTTTAATTTTATCATTCTGATACACATTCATCTACATATTTTGTACATGTTACGTATAAGTGCATAACACTTGCATATATATTACCACTGATTAATCGGTGGGTGGCCTTTTTATTTTCTCTCATAAATTTACATATACCTTACAACTTTCTTTTCCCTTATAATACAAATGTAAATAAGTTATCATAAAGTATCCAAACATGACCTGCCTAATAATAGTAATGTCTAAAATTCACATTTCCGATTATATACGAGAGTTCTATCTGTGTATATTTATTTAATTACATTCTTTGAAAAACATGCAAGACAAACGTCAAACATGTCTTTACTTTGCTATGATGTACATATTTGGAAAAGAGTGCATCTTCTAAGCTGTCTATTCATCATGAGAACATTAGTTGATGTAACAAAGTTTGTATGCACTTGTTCTACTACTTGCACTTGCAAAGTGAAAGCTGAACGCTTTTTGGAAAAGTCACGAGAAAGAAACTGGAAAGAAAGGAAATGTGTACTTGACTTTAACTTCAGTTCAGTCCGGAATCTTGAGCTTCATTTTCCTAATATTACCATATAACAAGTGGGGTGGAAGGAAGGCCATCTTATACGCAGTATTCATGACTCATACTCATACACTTCTTCATTTCTTGTCATTAATTCATTGCACCGGGAATGTATGCTTTTAGATCGTTGTTGCATTGCATTGACTGACGATGCAAGGAATTCAGGAAAATCATTAGACAAGTATTCTTCTTAAGAACATGTTTCATTCTTATTGCACTTTGTCTAGAAAACCAGCCATGCAATGCAATGCTGCAATCGGGATTGCAATGTAATACTTTTTCCTATTTGCTTAAAAAATATTTACATAAAAAATAAGTATTCCCCGCAATGGAACAACTACAGTTTCATACTGACGATGATTCCTAATAAAAAGTATATATATATATATTGCATGTATTTACAAACACATATATTTCAACTTGATTCAGAGCCTTTTTTACAAGTATGAAAAAGCACTTGCAGTAAATAATTTATTCCTTTGCAATAACATTATATTTCACCAAAAAATCTGGATCTTATCCAATTCAATGCTGGGAGAGAACTCGCATGATATAATAAATGCTCATTTATGTAATACAAAAACCCTACTTCATTTGATACACAAGTAGTGGAAAAAAGTGAGCTTTTAGCAAACAAACTCTTTTAAGTGTTCCACCACTTCTGCTCCTCCCGTTGTTGTTATTATTGTGTAGCAAAAATGCGTACATTTTTTGTTTGTAGCCTGTTGTGGTGTTATATAAACTAATGTTCTCTCTGACTGCGTGACTATCTGTCTGCCTGCCTGCCATTTTCATTGATAGCTGGAGTATCCTCTTTTCCTTTTTTAAGAGTAACTTTTTTACGGTTAATATACCCAGTAAGTAAGAAATGAGAATGCATTGCGAAAAGGAAATGCCACTGTATTACTTTATACCGAACCTTTTTCTTACTCGCTTTGCAATTGTCAGTAAAGAACAACGGTGAAACTGCCAAGATTCATTCGCTCCCTCCTTTCAGCAAGAAGAAAGAGCAATGCAGTATTAATGTTTTCTTCCAAATGCACTTTTTTAATGCATTCTGGAAATAGTATGTGCAATTTGTATCGTAATGCTAATAGGAAGTACAGTGCAGACAAAATACTGCCTTGTTTTTATCATCAAAGCTTTAAAGAAAGTTGGGCACATAAATACAGAGAGACAAGGGGAGAAAAGGGAGGGCAGTAATTTTTCTTTTATAATTTAAACTGTCTGACTTTAAAAACATCATTACAGCTCTCAAAACAACAAACATTGAAAGTTACACGAACTAGAAAAAATATGCATCCGTTTACAACGATTTGGTTACACTGCAGTCGTTTTCTCACTTATTCGCCTTATGTTAGATTTGGATATAGAATTAGGTTTTTTTGGAATCTTCTTCATTTGACATAAGAACCAGCCTTTTGACATGTTAAAACAATGCAAGATTGAGATGATTTGATTTTTTTGACTGCCTTCCAATAATATATCTAACAGTAAACTGACAAGCATTCTTGTGCATTACATAAATCCTGTTAACAAGAGATATAATATTTTTCCTTGAAATCTTCTACTCAACATGAACACTAGCATTTATAGTATTCTTTTTCCCTAAAACTTGACTATTTCGAACAATTCCAGGTGAGAGTTTAAGAAGTCTTGAAAATTATGCACGCATATAATATAAAAACACGTATCATTTAAAAAAGATTTTATATCTCTCTCAGGTGACTTGCCAAATCCCATTACATATATTACATATTTCTTTCTTTTTTCAAGTTTTAGGTGAACTTTCCATCATATCGTAACGTTGTCATGTACTCGAGAAAGTTCTTACGGTCGTGTTTATATTTACACGTTATAAAATAAGGCCAATATATATTATTATACATACGAGTGCACATAGATATATATGCATGTCTAAATATGAAAAATGTTACATAAATTTTTACTACTGCAGCATAAATACTTTCCGTACTGTACTGGAGACAAATAAGAAATGAAATGAAAGCATATAGTAAGTTTTTATTCTAGTTAAACTAGAGTACACCAAGAAAATCTAAGAGAAATATTTCTTTTTTATGCATGTGCCGATGTTACTGGAGTCTTGCGAGAGCGTAAATAGCTGGCTGTAAAATGCAAACGATAGATAGATATTATTATTACGTATGCCCAAAGTAATAAACCAGAAAATCTTGGACAACAAAATTGCTTAATTTTTTCTTTACTTCTTTCTCTCTCTCTCGGCATTTCACTGTCAAATCTGTGGTTACATTTTAGTTTATCCCCTGAAATATATTATGACTGAAGCAAAGCAAAATATTTTTTATCTCTCAAAAGAATCCAACGTTCTGGTTACTGGCTTTGGCTTGAAGGAAGCTCAAATTGTATCAGTATTAGGTTGACGATGTTGATAGTTTTTCCTCATCCTACAGCAAACTTGCATTATTTTTTTTCTACTGCATTAATAAGAACGATGGATTGATAGATGCAACCGAAATGTTATTATTACTATCATTATTATTATAGATTGGCAGCTTCGTACATCGTATCATTGAGGTAGTGGAATCGCCTACTTTTTTTTCTACAAAAAACTGAGCTCTACATGTCGTACTTTCATATGAATAATATAACTGTGCTCTTCTGCAACAACCACTAGCACCACTAACCAAACTAGAGTGCAGGCAGACAAAAAAGTGTATATTATATAGCGCCATTTATTTATATGTGCTAGGAACAAGAACAACACAGAGTAGAGTTTATCTTTGTAGTAATCATGAAAATGGCAGCTTTTGGTTGCAACTTGGTTTTCTCTTCGTGGTTGAGTTACCTCCCCATCAAACAACTTACAAGCATTTCCCATTCTGTGCCACGCCACTACACACATCATATCCCCATATCAAGCCGACAACATAACACCACCAGTTATTCCTATCACAATATCATCAAAACACATAAGATATGTAAAAAAAGAAACTTCCAAAAAATATATATGGAGAGAACTTCTTGTTGTTAATGGTGTTTGTTGTGTGTGTTGGAAAAAGAGAAAGACGAGAGCTAACTAACATTTTCTATTTTCCAGTAAAAATGCCGACAATGCAATGAAGCCGTTGAAGGATGAACGGTTGTCGCCTACATTTCACATTACGCTTTATTATTATTGTGGTACTAGAGGACTAGCTGCGACATTTCTGCTGAAGTTTGAAAGACGTCATTCTCAAAAGAACTTATAAACTTTAAAAACAGAATGTACTGAATATGGATATTATTTCTGATCTTTCTCTTCATGATGACTTTCTTGGCGATGATGATGTGGTAGCTAGTCAAGTAGGCATGCATTGTACATAGTTCCAAATGAAATTTTTTCAGTGGCAATAATAAGAGAAATGAAATCGAAATGAACTGTTGAGTAACAAGCTATTTGTACCTTATTGAGTAGGTTTTTGAAATTGCTAATTTAGTTTAATGTCTAGTGCTAGATAAATTGTAATGAAAAGCAATTATAAAACATGCATCTGAGCAGTTGTATGATTTAATACATGTTAGTACACACGAAATAATAAATTGCATAAGATGATGTCAACACAGCTTGCTTTACAAAATTTGTTGAAATCCTATCCTTCCACAGACTCCACTGAAATCTACTGTCATAAATTACAATTCATCTCATTTGACTCGACACTATATACTCTAAGGAATAAGTTAGATGACTAATCTAAACATCAGTCTGAACTGAACTCTTCTTGTAGACACAGAATGCCACTTGTGAGTGTCTGGGTTTTTGTTTTTAGGTTAAAATGCATTTGAGGTTGATGATTTTAGTTCTGCTATCATCAGAGCTGCTATGTATATCTTGCGTCAATTTATTCTGTAAAATGTAGTTTTAGACCGACCGTGGAATTCTGATGTAATGTTACTGAATTGCATTAATGAAATGGAATTAAATGATAACTTATTCATTATGCACATTCTAAAAGCGAGTCTGATATTGCTTTAAATTATTGTTTTCAAGGGGTTTTAACTAGTTGAGTACATTCCACTTATGATTAATATAATAATATGATTGCAGCTTGCAGTTCCAAGGATGTGCCAGATTTAATGATTAAGTGTGTGACAAAAGCAACGACACAGTAATTAAAAGGTTGTTTTTCTTACATCCCATGCATACTACATGCTTGTTGCCTGACAGTCAGAGATAGACATTTACCTCATTTATTTTGAAAGACAAAAATTTCATTGATGCCATAGACTACTTGCATTTAGTTTCTCTTCATGGCGATGGCAGGTAAAAGGCTAAAATGCATCTTCATTAGTTCCCACGCCTGTTTATGCTGAAAGACGACATTTATTCATATTCATGAAACAGTCAATACCATAAAACATAAAACATCCTGAGTTGCTTAATATACTTTATATTTGGAATGCGATAAGTTCAAGTGGGAGATTTAGAACAACTGCAACGTATTGGTGGCTTTGAAATATATTTGGCCAACTGTATATTTTTTCAAACATCATTAATATTTGTTATTATGTAATCATTCACATCAACTTAACCATAAGCTTTTCGACGGTCATTCGTTAAGCAAGCCGAACGATGAATATACATAAATCGTTAAAATAGTATGAATTTCCCATGAAACACATGGATTAGCTAATTAGATCGTATTCAAAGATTGAAAATGACAAACAAGTACTGTTTCAAAATCATCCTATTTTAATAAGAGCTAAGTTAAAAGTGGCTAAGAGCCTTCCAATATTTTTGTTAAACGAATTAAAATAAAATGAGCTGAATTACAATTAATGGGCGATTGATTAGTATGTATAGAATTATTAGACTTAACAGAAATCAATAAAAATATATCACTGTCATTTAGAGCTGACACGGTTCATGCGCCTTTAGAACAACCATAACTGTCTCGGTATGACGCTAGGACCCCATGTAAAACGGAAGTTATGATAGCTCCTACATAAAATATGAAAAAGATGCACATTTCATGTAAGCATATAAGTTATGCGGATGTCGATAAATTATTGTGCGATCTTGAACTTTTAAAGTGTACTTGTACACGCGAAACCTTTAACTAGCTGGTGATATTTTCTTGTATTTATAACAAATTTTACCCGAGGGGAGAAATACGAAACTTAGCATTTTAACCAACCGAGATAACTTTGTTTTCGACAATGCACTTGGTTGTCGTTCATGTAATGTCATATTGCATTTAGGCATTAACAGAGCATATGATTTACTACAAGTACGCATTTAGTAAAAATTTATTTTCTTCCACTTCCGTGGATAAATATGACCTAGGAGAGAGTGGGTGATCTATGTGTTTGGGTAAGCTTTAGCAGATCAGGTTAATATGCATCCGCACGAACATTTCCACCACACCATCTCGTTATTATATCCCTATCAAAGTTTTTACTTAACCATAACATCTCATGTTGTTATAGTGTTGTCTCCTACGTCAAGCTAACAGCCTACAAAAAAATATTTCAGTGATATGTAATTCTTTATTTTCCTTTGGAGAGAACATGAACAAACAAACAGTCAGGTCATTATAACAACAGCAGACATCACAATAAATGATGCTGATCACCCTCTTTTTCTCACATACATTTGCCAGACACTAGACACATATTCGATAGGGTCGACTCGATTCACCTGGTACAAAGACAGTACATTATTCTCGAAACAAGGAAGGCGAACAAAATCCTGTAAATTTATTTCTAACCATTATATTGTGAGCATGTATTTCCATTGTTGTGCAATATTTACAAGGGGTTTTACACTTGGACTAATGTGGTTATTCCTTTGATGCTTTTGTACCTTCTGTTCAACTGATTAGTGATGATTCACATTCACAATTTTACTAATAAACGGAAAAGCATGGGCAGCACAAGTTCCACTAATTATAATGTAGTTAGTAAAATGGGATTTAGTATGCAAGACAAGAGTATACGTAACAGTGCCCAGTGAAAGGACTGATCGGTGGGGTGTAATAATAATCATTTGACACTTGAAAAGTGCACAATACATTGTTGGTGCTCCTCATCTCTTCAGCAACACGCCGACATGATTTTTATGAACAGGAAACCAACACGAAGAGATTGAGGTCGAAAGTGAGAATGCGGCAAAAGTCCCGGAAATCTCTGGAGAGAGATTTGATAATGGCAATCATTGTAATGGCAACGTGTGCTTCTGGTTGGTATTTTAATATTCCATGAAAACAAATAGCACATGGTGACATTATGCATGTGTGTGTACGCGTTTTAAGAAACAAATGGAGGAGAAGCGTAAGCATGCGGAATTAAATTGTATGTGTGTCTTTTTTCTTTGTTGCTTGTAAAACGTAGTAAGCCAATGTTACGTTGCTGATGTGACGTGCGTCGGGTGTGTATAATTCCAAATACCATGCGAAATTCTCTGAAAAAAATGAGCCAAAAACACTGACATATCGACAGCTTAGTTTCCGTCTAACATGCGTTGCGTAAATTCAGCTCGTAGCGGCAGTTTGTAGATTCGTAAATAACGAACAGCTCAACAATTTAACAAATAATGTGAAATTTTTCACTTGGTTTGATTAGATTATGTACAAAATCCACATACATCCACACTACAACTGTCAACTTGAACATGGCAATGTGTTCACTGTACTACGGGATGGTAGTGTGTCTATTGCCAAAAAATCGCACAAATTCCTCAAGAGTGATGCATATACGCACTGTTCTCAAGGAATTTCGTTTATTTGCATGTCAATTTAGCAACTTTCACTCTTCTTTGCCGTGCTGCTATCTGTGTTAAATAAATATTGACTGTGAGCAAATACATGTAAATTACGAAATAACTCTTTTGTTCGTAAAGTAATTTATACTTGTTTGAGGCAACATTACATCCGTCTAAACTCATTTAGAAATATTTGATATTCAAAGAATAATTTGGCAATGATTGTGAATACCCTGAAATTCCTTTTAAAGCTTCAATAATTTAATTTGCAAATAATTTAAAAAAAACTTAACTAGAAAATGGTTGTAATTGAAAAAGAGGACACGTATGCAAATGTTTTTTTCTTTTTTGAGTTATACAATGCATTTTTTTTAAATTGTTGATCGTACTGGACTGGTTACGAGTATGATTTCATGTAGTAAAGATGAAAGACGAAAATTAATTCGCATCCTTCAGTCAATCAAAAACTGATATTTGCACAACTACACTGTTTGCTTACACTTTACTCTGTCAACAGCAGATAAGCTTTGCTTATACAGTAATGATATGACTACCGAAATTTACACAAATTTATATTCAATTTGGTTCATAGTTTATTGTTTGGTCATACTACATTTGTCAAGGTTTGATGACATATCGACTTCTATCACCAGTTATCATCAGCCATGTATCCATGGACAAATCTAAGCAGATGGATTTACTTGTACGAAATCATTTAGAGGCTATTGTGTTTGCATAATTTGAAACATATACTGGGCAAATAGACCGAACAGGTGAAACTGCTTAAAAGAAAATAAAGGCTAGACTATTGTGTAATCGATTCCGAGCGGAGAAGTTGTTAATGAATGAATGTTAGCATGCGATGATACTTTTGTAGTAAGTTATGTTACACAATTTACGACAAACAAAAACGGTCAACTGTGCTGGTCTCACATAATTTTTACTGATTGTGAGTTTTCACAATTAAGAACCACATGGCATTTTGGACGATTCACAAAAACTTGGTTGCATGACTTTTACTAAAGAAATAAAACGCTTTGTTACAACCCAACTAACGAAGCAAATAGACTAGGATCATTATTACAGATATATTACATTTCGGCAAGATAAATACAAACAGGATTTGAGGATAATCATTATTCGACAACCCAGACCTACTTTGTTTATTGATCTTTGGCTTTTATGGATTTATGCATGTAGCCAACTGCATCCAGCCATTTTGCTAGTTGTCATGTTTCTTGTTTGAGTTCAAACATTGGTTCATATTTCTGAATTAAATCACTGCTCTATGAAACCATTATTAAGTAATGTCTGTCATCGTCATCCATATTTCTTTATCAAAAATCGTGAGTAAATATGGATTAACCCAATTCCTATGTTCATCCTGTGTGCCCTAATATTTCGTAAAAAATCAGTCCACCGGAGTTTTTATTTTGCATGAATGCACTTGCAATTTAGTTGTAAATTTAATGAGAGCAACGTTGCGGAAACTTTCGACATTAAATCAATTATGTATACCTACTGCAATTAAATTTTCTCCCAGTAACAGAGTCAGTTTTTTTTACAACGAGTTGACATTTTGAGTACTGCTGCTTTCGACTACAATGCTACATTTTCGAGTATCTTACAAATTACGACTCACATGCATGCTGTAATGTAAGGGGCATCAACATAACGTATCTTGTATTGTGCTTACATAAAAAAACAAATCATTCGCACTTAAACACTACTGATTTTTACGAGTTTATGCTTTCCTAGTTGTATTGACAGTGATAAACTAGACGAAGGGAAATCATCCTCCCCGTCCGGGAAAAGTACGATATGCTACAAGATTACATGCACGAATGCACATAAACTTGCACATGGCATTTTTGAATTATGATTTGCTTAGTTGCGTGATGCGATGAATAAATATTTTTCTGTCGAATCCGTTGCTTTGAAGGATAGCTTTTATTTACTGATTCATCAGCATATTGTGTATCCTTCGATAAACCTTTCATCACTGTCCGTTGTTAATGTAGAGATGGGCGCAGATATCGTGATGAAATGGGAGTGCTCCTTAAGTATTTACCAAAGATTGATTACCAATACAATAGCATATTGTTGAACATGTATTTCAGTATTTCTAATTTAAATTTTTTACCTTGGATGATATGATACCCAAAGCAATTGACGACCTGTCTTGTTAGTGTGATGTTCAATCACGTGTCGTATAAATACCCATCATTTGCTTCAAATAATGAAGATTGAAATACAATAGATGTAAACATTACATCATGTATACTCAGTGGCTATATAACCGCTGTAGTATTACATTCATGTTTAAAGAGACGAGCCTCATGTCCTCCTGAGTGAAAAAATAACGTGAAAACTTTTTATGTTCCTTGAAAAAGACGACTGAAATGAGCAAATGAATTATCGCTGCGTTCCCCGTAAGAATGATGCCCGACCACAATTCTTTCTTGCTAGCGTTTTGCCATAAGCCATAGCTACTGTTTTTTAGTTTTGGATATGCATTTCGACATTTTTACTGTTATGAGAGTTTGCTTCTGCTGCAACTAAACTGCACCGATATTATTACTGACAGAAAAACATGTGCCGGGTTTGGTGCCGAGTAAGAAACGTGAGCAGAGAGATGCATGCATATTTTTGCTGGCACGTACTCTATTGTTAGTATTCCAGGCGCACATAAAAACATAAAAATTTTATTACATGTGTTTCTCCGTTTTTGAATTGCACATGCATATCGTAGTATTTGGCAGTAGATTTTTAGTCTATGATATGACTTATTTCTATGCAGCGCAATAATCAAGCTGAATATCATAACTGAATATAAAATGTTTGGCAGGCAATTAATGATAAGGGTTTCGTAACAATAATATTGCAAGCTTTCTTGTAAGGATAACTTTTCAATATTATTCTTCTTCCTCACAATTCTCTTTCGTTCTTACATATGTTCGTCAATTAAGCCTAACTTATGATGTGGAACTCAAGGGGTAACGATGGCTAGTAAATGTTGCATGTTTTGATGCATATTTCCTCTTTTATGAAAGGAGCTCTCATAAAACAACGCAACAAATGTTATCGTTAAAGCAGTAAATATTCATAAGTTATTAAAGTTTGACTTTTGTTTGGGACTTTCGGCGACACGTTGATGTTCTTAAGCATGTTTTCCCAGAGGATATAAGTGTTGGTTGTATCATGTGCGTATGCTTGTGGGTCCGTCAGTCCATCTACAGTCCTAAAAGAATAACACCATTTATAGCAGTGAATCGTTGAAGAAGTTACAATTAGAGAAATTTCAATACATCTTATGAGATTTATTGTGCATATTAGAGCCGGAAAATACAGATTTATGGAAGTAACTTTTTACATCATATATATGACTTAACTTATCCATTGACCAACTATGTAAAACTTAAATAGCTTGTTACTACACGTAAGAAAAGCATATAAATAATTACATCACATAAGCTACATATTATATTACATGCATGTAGTCAAAGCGCACTAGTCAACTTTCAGTCGTTGGTTGTTGGGTTTAGCAATATTTGTCTCACAAAGTCAAGGCCAATGAAGCCGAAGGCCTTATTTTAAATAAAAACTTTTTATGCACTTAAATTAGGTTGTCGTTGCCAGTAAAATTGGGGTTTTCTTCCAAACAAGTGTCGTTCCTCTTGTCGATAGTGCAAGCCATTAAATGTCACAGCGAATAAATTGCATCAGTAGTTATGTATTATGTATGCATGTCCAACCTGCCACTAATATAACAATAAGATGATTAATTTACGTGCAGACGACGCAAATCGATTAATCGCTAAACTGAGAGTTCATTGTATCCACAACCATACATCATAAAAATATTACTCCCATGACAATTGCATCAATTGTTGTCGTTTTTATTCATCATCATGGTTGGCGCCAGATCATTCATTTTGAATTAGCAATTGAAGCATCACTACGTAGCCAGAGTTAACATAGTAATTAACACATGTTGCAACGTACTTTCAGAACTTTTATAATCACAGCGTTAGGATGTTATTGCACGTCCAATAAAAATCCGGAGGCCAGTAGAAACATTTCGGTGGAAACGACTAACTTCATGACATATTCATTTGGGTTGAAACGGTTCCTTTGCATCTTGCTAACCAATCCGATTGCACGACCCAACCTAGCATTTACTGAATGAAGATCATTCAACAAATTTATTCCGCTGTTAACAACAATGTGATAAATGTAAAATGCAAAACCTGATGCATAAAACTTGAAAGCAAATGACGCGTGATTTACACGATACATAGCATTACATGTATGTAGTATTATCAATGCGATATGCACAAAAAGAAAGAAAAAACATAGAACACATAGATACTTCAAAAATGTCACTGCGAATTTGTTTTATGGTAACTATAGAACTACAGACACGAAACGATACAGATTTGTGTATAAGGGGTATGTACTTTGTTTTGGGTGAGTTAATGGGGCTTGAAAATGACACAAATATATCCATTCATCTTTCCTACGCACTCATGTGACGAAATATGATATGGCCAATAAAAGTTTATTAATTGCAACTTGTAGATCTCTGTGTTCCGCTGGGGTTGTGGAGTAGCAAAGTAAGCAGTTTCGGGATAATAAAGACTGACAGATGACAATTCATTTAGAAAGAAAATGAGACAAATGCTGCAATTAAATTTACATATGAGTATAACTAACTGGCTAAATGCAAAAAATTTCATTATCAGTAATGTAGAGAATATTGAACCCGTTTCCATTCGTACGTATTTAGTTTCATTCCTGACTGTGCGTGTATATTTGTATTGTAAGCGATGCAATTTAAATATTGTTCACAATCATAATGTTGGCCGTTCCCAAATAAATTGCACTTATGAGCTGGTGAAATTCTTTTAAGAGTTTAATTTTGACAGATAAAAGTTTGAGAGTATTAATATGTTGTTCCAAGGCTGAAGGTAAACAGCAGTGGTAATGTTGAAAGGTTTATTTTTCATACTTGGAGTTACTTCCGTATTCTTATGAAGATGGTAAAATTATGGAGTGTTGAGTGGTATTTAATATTTTTACATATTGTTTGCATGCATATACTAAAAACTGCATTTGACTTGATCCTGAAGAAATTTATAATTTTGAAGACAGCGTCAAATCAATTTATGTATGCAGCGTTCGGCACAATCAAATTAAGTATAAAACCATTTTAAAACCGTCTTTGTTTCTTGTTCGATAGTTATGTATTTTTAGAGCAAGACCGTCTTTTAAACAGAGTGAAAATAGGAAGCTTTTGACCTACCTCATTTTATATTAATTTGATTGAGCATTGTCTTGAGTTTTTAACTTAATTTATTTATTCGAAAAAGTGTATGATTTTTTTCTATGCAACCCTTTTCTAATAAGCATAACGTCTATACCTTCATATTTTTCATAAATTTAGAATTCGACAAACCACCAAATTTTCACCAAATTTTTCGGACATTTGTGGTAACGGGTAAGATTGACGACTTGGAAACATGGTCGTTCCCAGTCGTTCCAAACAAGTATTGTATTTCTACACCACCTCGTGCTACAACGAAGGGAGGTGATAAAATTATGAATGATTACAATGATCTTGTGAAAGATTATGGCATGCCACACACGCACTTTTTACGCACAACATGTTATTCATCAAGTAAATCTTATATGGTATCGTGAATCGTGATATGCTCTCTGCTCAGCACTGAGCTTCTGGTTGACTAGGGCTAAAGGCCGAATACATTACAAAATAGAGAGAACAAGCGAGCTTCCGCTTTCTTAGCAACCACATGATGAGATTTTCTATTTTTAGTACTGGTGAATGAGTGAGAAGGATTGACGATGAGTAATGTGTTCTTGTATGAAAACGTTGATGCATTTCCTTACACTTGTATTAAAATATATACATTATACATACATATAGGAAATCACGGATAGAAAATTAGCACGCACGAAATATTGCAAGTGTCACGCATATTGTATGTTATCAAAAAATTAACTCGGTTAACTTGTTTTTAAACAGTTGTTTGCATTAAATGTCCGAAAACATTTCAAATAGTAATTAACACTTTTGTGGAAAACGATACCAAGATTCGTATGAGTCCATTTATTTAGTAAGAACTTGCATTACATGTATCGCAGTTCGGTAACTGTACCATTTAAATGTGCTGTTCATATGACGATATTGTAATTTAAAATATGCAGTTTCTCATGAGTTACATATTACATCTTTGAGTAACATAAAAATGCAGTAATGAATGCATGTTGCAATGAATAGAGATGTCTGATTGCCAGAATGTGACAAGTGTAAAAAATCAGAGATGAAGACGTTAGTCAAACGATCTTTTTCCTTTCCACTGTACTGACTGTACTGATACTGTAAGTCGTATGTCTTCAAATTGTACAAAACTGCTGATATTTTAAAAGACCCCAATCGTACTCTTCACTCATAAATTCTTTTAGTTTAAGAGTTTCAAGTTCACAGCCTAATTACATTGCATTGTTAGTTGTTACACCACCGGAATGTAAATAAATCTCATGAGTGATCTAGATTAAGAAATGTGTATTTACTACTATTAGCGTAAATACGGTATGTACCGCTCGTTTAGAAATAAACGAAATAAAAATTTACGTACTCTTTTGCAAAACAGTAAATGAAAGATAGCGATACTAACGCACGTGTCAAATACAAATCAACTGTTGGATAAGCATGTGTAAATCTTGCCAAGAATACACCATGCACCTTCTTTACTGTTTGTCTTGAGATAAATTACTTTTAATTCGAAATATAAGGGTACAAAGTTTGATATCATTTTGACAATTTTTCGTCTGTTTCAGAAAGAGCTGCACATTCAGCAGTATCAGCATCAAGTTGATAAAAATACTTAAAGAATTTGCACACTACCGGTTGCAAAATGGCATGCTTCCTTAGTGTAAGCGTTTTGCAATGCAACGTTCCGAGTCCCAACGAGCTTTTCCATAGCCCACATGGAACCACTCAACTGTGCCCATTTGATGACACATTGCCGTCTCGCTATTTCACCACCGCAATTTATTCATTTCAAAAAAGTTGACTGTAAAACTTTGAATCATAAATTTTAATATAAAAAGTGATTTAAGAAAAAACTAGTGTAAAGTAAATGCCCGTTTGTAGCCCATGATGTGATGTTGAAAGTCAGTAAGTAGCACACACCTATGCAACGTTTATACAAAATTATTATTTTTAAACAATTACACCAATTAGAATATGGTAATGAAATATAATTGCTTGGTAGAGATGCCGCCCATTTTAATAGCAACATTTAGATCTATATTTTTCGATAAAACATGTACACTTTCTAACTTTATGTTTTGTTGCATGTTCCGTAATAAATATCACATTAATATTTGTGATGTTTATCAATCTCGTTCCTGCATTATGTTTTTGTAAATCATTCAGCATGCTAGCTAGGAAGCAATAATATAAGCATAGACCGTATATGTATAGTGTAGTAACACTTTCCATAATAACATTAATTTAAGCTAACTATCTAAGCAGCCTATGTATTTCAATTTAAAGGATGCATTATCTATTATTATTCTAAAAGTAATGTATCTCCATCAAACAACATTAAAAAGATTCATATCTCTAATGGCCCCGCATTGAAAGAACCTCACAGATGCATACACTGAGAAACTTTCTCATGGAAAATAATGTTTTTTGTGCATTTGAATATGGAAGTACACATTTTTATGTCACCACCACTACCAGGTTGTTTTTTCATTTGAATGTTCATCCATGGTTGTTGTGGGTTTCATTTATCATTATATACTGTTTTAAAGAGATTTAGCTTTTTTATTGTTTCTTCTATACAGGAAACCATTTTATTAAAAAGACACAGTATGTATGTACTTATTGTGGATTCCCTGTCGCCAAATCTGTTCGCTCGAATTTGTCTGATCTTACACTTCTTTTAGAAATGTTGTGCTTGAGATGCGTCAGGCCATTATCGTCATGTGGTTTTATCCAGGATAACATGGAAGGAAGATGTAGTAATATGTCCAGCTGACACAATAAGGGCACATTTATTAGGCTGATGTCTTGTATTTCACGGCGGCATGTATTTGATTCATGAGCGTTATCAAGGATTCGAGTGTATTAGATCTCACACATTTCAACATTTTTAGGGATGTGTATCCCTTGCGGTGATGACGGTGCCTAGGTGGCTCATGTCACAATTAGTTTTGATTGATTTATGATGTGAGCGTGTTAGAGCTTGATCATCATATTATCATCTTCAGAGTCAAGCTATAGTTTACACACTCGCGAGTGCAGCATTTCTTCAGGTTTTGGACACAACAACAATGATCTATAGGCTTTTTATACAGTCATTATTGAAAATGAGCATTGAGAATGAAATAAAGAATGCGTCATAATATAATAAACTGACCACCCGTGTTTGTCAGAATTAGGCTGCCGTCAAGATACTACTTTTATACTTTCTGTTTTTATTGAAAGTTAGTAAAAATCACAAAATATTTCAAACAGCTTTACGCACGCATGTCACCTTATTTATTTTGGTGTGAGAAAGAACAAGGAAACTACTTACGATATTTACTCAATTACGCATTTTTAACTTTTCAATGTCCTTCGAAATATTTTACTTCTCTCATTAAAACAGACGCACTAATAGCACATGTAAAACTATTAAACCAAAACTAAACCTTTACATAAATTTATCTTTTCCCTTTAAAGAAGGGTTTTCCAAGTAAGCCTTTAATCATCCATGTTTAATGTTGTTTTACACAACCGAGTCCTTGACTCTCTTAATTACGAGATGATAGAAATACGCATAATATAAGGTACGGTTTTATATTTCTCATCTTATGCGTATTGAGTGTTTGGATTGTTGTTAAAACATTCAACGTTGACCTTGTAGATTGTTACACATGTTTAAAATATGCACAACAAAAGCATTGGTGAATAGTAAACAGTAAAATGGTATAAATACATGATGAACGTTTGGAAATGTTACGTAGATACATGCATATAAATGTTTATGCTGAAGTACTTAAATTTTATTTTCATTATTGTAATGCATATTTGTAACCAAGCTAACAACCAAATATAGAGATTCGAGAGGTGATATAGTCATTTCAATCTAACGAAATAAGATTTAGCGGACTTTAAAAGGAAGAAAAGAAGACGGGAAGGGGAAAATACCAAAAGCAGTTACAAAAATCGACATACACGAGCAGTAGGCGAACCCAATGCGATGATGAAGTTTATGTTCCATGAAAAAGAGAGAGGAACATTTTCTTTTGTTAATCATACAAACTTTCATACAAGTACCATGGGCTGGTCGGATGGAGAGCCTCTTCGTTTCCATAACATTTATATGCCGATGCATTTACTGGAGTATGCTAGCGTTATTATTGTACAGCTTGCTTTTTTTGTGTAATAAAAACTAATAACATTAGTACGTTTCTCTAATAATAATGCTACCAGTTAGCAAGTGCCCTTGTCTACTCAAAAAATCAAAATTATGTTTCTACTTTTACCACTTTGCACACAATTTTATATTTCACTTGTTTAGATTGTTTTACTACATTGGATTTACTGCTCATTTCATCATTATATTCTTATGGTAATGTACCGATTTTGTTATCAGGGTTTTAGAAATAGAAGAGAAAAATTCACGAACCATGATGTTTGTATGTACCAGTGAAAGGAATCTAGCATTTTCGTTGGTCATCATGACAGCATTAAAAATTATTTGCTTCGCATGTCCTAACATTTTTGGTGTAAGGCCTTCAAATGTTTAATAAAAATCAAGGTGATGACTGAAAAGTTTCATTGTTTAGCCGACAGTATTTAAACCGTATATTCAGTTCTGTTGGTGGTTACTGTTTTTTGTAAGTGAAGACTGCGATTGGTGAAACTGCCCATCCGTCAACCATTCTCATTATTAGTACGACTGCGTATGTATTGCATATATAACAAAATAGCCGCTTATCGGTACTACACCGATTGTTGAGGTAGATTTAGCGTCATAGAATGTTACTTTAGTTGTGTGCGTGCGTATCGGCATTAAGTTACAGAGTTAGTCATTGTTCATCTCCCTCCACTCCACTGAAATCATTTCTAAAAACCAAAACATCTAAAAACATCAACAAGACAAGTAGAAACAACATCACGTGCATGTTCAGTGTTTTGATGTCTAGAAAATACTTCGTGATTTTCGAAAAGCAATAAGCTGGGCAAAGGTGTTGGCAAAATGGTGGTGTGAAAAGGGAAAAAATAAAATCGAGATGTGTATGTGTACACAGTATTATTAGAGGACTGTACAATAATAATAATAAAAATCGGCTTAGAAAGAGAATAAGTTTACAGTTGTGTATGTATTGTACTGTTGTTATTATTAGTATCACTTCAGGAGAAAGTAGCTCAACTATATCAAGGATAATCGCACTAGTCGTTTATCATCAGCTTGCTCTACTGATGGCCAACTCTCATTAAATCGAAGCAAATAATCGTTCAGGTTTTTTCTGACATTTTTTTTTCGTTTGAAGTGTCATGGCCATAATCTCCATTCCATAATTCATTTAATGATACATTCTGGCCTACAATATGACGAACCCATCATCATCATATTTTAGTATTGTGTTTCTAAGTTTGTCCTTCGTCTTGATCATTGCAATTGTACTATACTACGCCCTCAATTACTAAAGCTTCAAATTTCACAAATTTCGGAATGTTTAATGAAAATGAAATATGCCCAAAGTTTTTCAGTTTTGTGAAAAGCTTGGATGTAAAACAGGCTGATCGATTTTGCAAAACAGATAAAGTTTTTATTGATCACCATTTTTCAGTACTTTTTAAGGGAAATACATCACGAGGTGATGTGATGGTGATGTGATATGTGTAATCCATTTTTCGTCTTGTTAAACTTAACTTGATCACGCACCTCTCCACCACACCGATACTGGATCGTGATATGTGGTCATGATATGTAAGTTGTTAGAGAACAATTTATCGGTTGTGTTGTGTATTGTTTTTGTATTTATGTTTTATAAGGTCGACATAATGTAAGATTTCCATTGTTATAATTTTTTTTATTAATGCTTTGTTCCTAGATTGCATTAGATAAATGTAGTCTACTGGGCCGATAGTGTAGCAGTAAACAATGAGTGAATATGATGAAATGGCAGTAATGATTGCACACAGTTGTTGTTGATGCCTTGACTGCTTCTATGGAATACAAAAGGAATATTTTCTCCAACCTCCAAGGCATTTTCGATTTTCAGCAATGTGTGTGTATATCTGACACTGAGAATGAGATATTTTGACAAGCTTGCCAAAATAAATGATGACAAGCACGCAGTTTTTTCAAAGGTAGAGTACAGGGAGAAAGATAGAGTGAGAGAGAGACGGTTGTAATGAATATGGTTGAGAATAAAGAAGATTTACGATGCTATTTATACTGGCAATTTAGGCCTGTTTGCTGCTGTTGATATCGGTAACGGCCCTGAGAACTGGGCGGCATTCTTGAGATGACAAAGGAACTATGTATCTTATCCATCCGTTTTATTGCTTTGTTATGAGTCGGACAAATAAACTGAATACGCTGCTCACATAGCCAAAACAGTATACATACATACATAAGTCTGCAGACTGAAAGTTTTTCAGCATATACAACTTGCCATTATAATACCTAACTGGCATGCATGTCTCATCCTAGAAAACTGCTACAACAAAGGGTTTCATCAATAGTTGCATTGATGTGTTAAACCAAAGATTTTTTTGCGATTTTAAAAGGAACACCCATGGACAAGGGAAAATTTAATGTGAAAACATTCGCAATGGCTTTACTTTTAAACTCGTAGAAAAGAGTCTTACAAACTATTCAATTAGATGGCAGTTAACACACGGTCATGGTTATGTATTATGTTTCCGATTTACGAAACTACGAGTGGAGTAATAAACATTTTTAAAATGTACAAATATGGAACTCTCAAGTCATGTCATTAGGTAACAATGTTGCTGCAACATGGTGATAAAAAAGCTGAACCGTGTGAAAAAATCATAATTTTATCTCTACTCCATGCTTACAACACTAAACGCTTGTTAATAATTCTCGAATCCAACTGGCAAGGTTTTTACGTTTAAAACTCTTAAATTTGGTAAGTAAAAACGAAAACTGATGATAATACATTGTTTATGGCCATAAACGTGTGCACTTGGTGCAAAAAAGACATTGGTTATGAAATACTTTATTTTTTACGATTTAAAAAATTGCTGAATAAAATTAAACTCAAAAACTGACTGACGAAGTACCAGCTTGCATTTTTAACGTTTTAAAACTGAAATAGGTTCACTCGAATTTCAATAACTTCAAATAAAACTTCAAGAGCTCATGTCTAAATGAAAACTTTCTATTATAGGCCCACCAACCTATCAAATTTGATTCATACAGGTTTGTGTTTAAAAAACACATTTGGTCGGTTCATGATCATCTTAAGGGTAATCCTTATGAGCATACAAATCATTTTTCCAATTTTCAGCCTATTCGGAGAAAGCACTACAGTATAAACACGACTTGACGACTGACCGACGGACATTTTTTCGGGTATGGACTAAATTTAGTAAATGCTGCCAGTGCTGTTACTATGTAATAACGTAACAAAAGTAAAAAGCACAATTATTTGAAAACATGCTCTTGTACCCGAAAAAGTAAGAATAAACATTCTAATTTTACTAAAATTAGTCATGCACATGCACCACTGTAATGCAAACCGTATTTTAATACAGGAAACAGTTCGAAAAAGCTTTCATCTCTTGAGGGTTAACCTTTTTTGCAAGTACAACTTAATACGTCGCAGTTTCCTGCACATAAAAAATCTTCAAAGTGCAATATTTGCTGTGCACCAGAACTGCACACACATTGCATTTAAGAGTCTCAAATTTTTATGAGCCATGGTTTGAATGCTCATTTTATTTCCTTTTTCACAAGAGTCAGTTTTCAAAAGCAAGACAACTGAGACTGTGATCTTGGATTGGTGCTTCAAGCTGGCAAAATATGCTAAAATATTGTAAAAATAGTTTTGAGCAAATTATGCATGCAACTCTATACCTGAGAGAATCGAATTATTACGCTATATTATAGTTTTAAGAAACACTTTTCAAGCATTTAATGAATTTATGAATTAACATATTGAAAAACTTTTTCCCTATAAAAATTTACACAAAACATGATTTCTTGTTAATTCATCTAGAAACTTTGAGGCGATCATCAAGAGTGGTACGCTGCACGGACTCCAAGCTCCTCTAAAAGATCATTCCTGACCAGTGACCACGACCCACCGTTTGAAAGTATCTACCATGTTTTCCAGCAAAGAAATGAGCTCACCCAGGGGAACAAGTGCCAAACGCCAAGTGTCGACCACGAAGTTGGCTGGTTTTTTATTCCTGCTTGCATTACTAAATGTCACAACCACAAGCTCACTGGAAGTATCCATTAATGAAGACTTCTATCAACCCGAACAACAAGAGGAACTCAACCCGTGCGACTTCATGGCAAGTGAAAATCCACCTGGCTACTGCACCTGCGACTTGAATCACCCTGAAAAAGAAGAAAATGCAAAATGCATGTTTGGCAGGGATCCCACTGCCGAAGAATGGAAAGCTATTGGGCTATTTAAAAACGTGGAATTCATTGAATTAAAGAATTACCCAGCATTAGCTATGACACAACTTCCACCACCCACACTTTACTCTGGAATGGAAAGGTTTCATTACTTTACCATCAAAAGGGCAGCAATACATATTGTCCCGAGCTATGCATTTGGCAACTCAACCAGTGTCTCGTACATTGACTTGACGGATAACTCCATTCATACTTTGTCTTCGCACTCATTCGCCAACTTGATGAACGCCACTTTGATCAATTTGAGCGAAAATAATTTGACTGAAATAAATCGTGGCGTTTTTGTGAACCTCCCTAAACTGAAGGAACTTGTTCTGACGAAAAATGGAATCCAAACTATGCATGACAATGCATTGCAGGACTTGCGGAAATTGACAGATCTAGCTCTTCAGTATAACCAGTTGTCAGTGATTACCAGAGATGTTTTCTATGGACTCCAGAATTTAATGAACCTGGACTTGAGTAGAAACGCAATCAAGTACATTGGTGACCATGTTTTTGCTGAAATGCCCCTTCTTGCAGATCTCGACCTGAGTGAAAATAGAATAAAATTGGTGAGTCCAACTGCATTTGAAGGTTTGACGCGTTTGAAACGCCTGAATCTCAAGGACAACGAGATAGTGAAGCTTCAACCCATGACATTTGCACACCTGAATGAGATTCATTTTCTTGACTTGAGAAACAATGAACTGGAAACTTTAAATGAAGCGTCAATGCGTCCAATCTACAAGAATCTTCGGAATACCAACATGAATTTACTTGTTGATGGTTAGTAAAATAGTTTTATTAATTGTTTTTAATATAAAATGACATCCATACATGTATAGCGTAATAAAGAAATCTTGAGTTTATTTGGTTTAATAATTTTATGAAATTTTTGGTTTCCAGGAAATCGCTTTTTATGTGACTGTCGTATCATATGGATCACGACTTTATACAATGAAACAGACAGCATGTACGTCAGAGATCACATTCAAAGGGTCACTTGCAATTTATTCGACAACGTGAGTAAGCACGTGGCTGCAGCTTCCTCCTCCTCAGCCACCTTTTATCCTTCCGACAGTTCTAGCTCTGACATTAAAATGCTCACAAGTCCCCCTGAAGAGACGACCACGTATGCATTTGAAAGTGAGAAGTTGATTCTCAACCTAACGGCATCTGATTTGAATTGTCCTGAAAGAGATGCAGAGATTGAAAAAGGGAGTGACAAGATTCATCATAAAAATCACGACGGGAGTCACGGTCATCATACCTCCAGTCAACAGTCATATGACACGCCATACTCTACTTACCATCATCCAAAATTTGCGGACGACAACCACAGACATACAGCTACGGAATGGGATGCCAACAGTGAATCTCATCAGCGGGATCATCATCACACAGGTGGCATCTCCTCAGAAGAACGGTCGGGTGTGAACTCTGGCGTTCACCATCAGATTTCCGCCTTAAATGAGCCACAGGCTACAGCCGCACTCGAAGGAGAGGATGTAGGCAGTAATTCACCAAAACGTACATCCGCTGGTGACCAAAAAGTAGACACGGCGAGAGTCAGTTCAATGTATCCTGACAACTCGTCTATGGGAGCAAAGGCTCACTACTGTGATTCATGCTTTCTCGTAAGCATTGTTGTAAGTATTTTTATGACTTTGATTCTCATGTAAAGTCACAAAGGAAATGATCCAGTAAAAAATGAAAGCTTTATGAAATTACAAATATACTTAACTATTTACAATATCTCTAATTATCAAGCACGCGTTGCAAACTTCAAAACCGCCCGTTTCAATAACACCACTTTTAATTACGTGTTGCTGAAATTTATTCAAATATTTATCTTGAGGGAATTCTTTAATTTTTCAGTTTTTTATTTACTATTTCTACTTGTTTTATTTTATTTTATGCACAACATGTGAATATAACAATGTTTTTGAAAACTATGTAGCTCAATGCATGAATTTTGGGTTGGAAATATTTACATCTTCTATTCCAAATACACCGACAAAATATCAGTTGGATTAAAACGAAAATGAGAATTTTCAAGTTTAAACTACTTGTACATATCCAAGAACTACAGCTAAAATAGTCTATTTCGCAATCTATATGAGAGCTGCCTAAAACTGGAAATAAGCATTAAAGTTGCTCTTAATTTAATTCAGTGTTTATAAACTCGAAAACGGAAATTTACTTTAAACTCAAACCTAAGTAGTTGATCAATCGAGAAGTTAGTATTCGCTGATGTAAGATAAATTCTGTACAAAAGCTGTGCTACTTTTGGAACATCGCATTGCTGAAGCTTTAAAACATTAATCCTCTAAAATTTATCACGTTGAGTTCAACTTTCTCTACTCTAGGCCCCAAAAATATTACTTCCATGATACTTGACTTCTCTAAATAAAATAGTCATGTGGAAAATATTACTTTCATGCATCTCGGACTTAAACATTAGTAATCGAAATATCATTTTTTAGGATAATACTCAAGATTTTCTTTGTACACTGCCACAATTCAAAAGTAAAGATACGCTATCATTATCCAATACATATGAATGTCTGTTATATTTTAATGTTATTTTATTATGTGCATTTTACTCTTTGTATTTTGTTTGCCTATATTTTCATCACAAATTATCGGTACTTTCATTTTGCGGAATATTCTTCTGGTCTTCTGTGATTATATTGAAGTCATGTTATGTATTTGTATATATATGTTATTATACGATATGTATGTATGTAGTTTTACTACGCACGTTTATTAAATTTAATTTGTTACGAGCTGTTTAAAACACCATTACCTAAATATCATTATGCCACCACTATAAGAGCTTCTAAATTGTACTACTGTCGTGAGAGTTTTTGTCATCGAGCTGAGACTGATTTGATAAATTCTCTAAATTGGTCTTTTCAAAGAAAAGTTTTAAATGTGGTTTCTGCTTTTATTATTCGTGTTCTGATTCTCACTGAAACATTAATGATATTTTTACAACGATTTTCTTGGTGTTATTTGGTTGTTAACGATGATCAATACTGCCATTTATAGTGATTACTATGTATTTATTTAATTTTTAAGAAGCCCAAAAAGGCTAATAATTATTAATTCAATTCAATATATTAATAAAACGTCCATCAATTACTGTTCCAATTGTCAGCCGTAAGTAATTTACATTTTAATGACAGTGGGTAAATATCTCCCATAAACCTATACAGGTGGAAGCTGTTTTACATTGAGTTAAAATACTGTAATCATGCATTAATGAATTCCAGTAAATTAATTGGTAAATATATGTATGTTTATTAGTTTCTGCAATTTTAAATAGCCGAATCGTTTGTTGTTTGTAAGGTAATATTAAATAGTGCATACTACGCAACTGGAAATCCTAAGTAGTTTACATTAAAAAGGTCGTAAGAAGGTCGAATACCTTAACTGTATTATTCTGTACATTTTTGAAAAATATATCTTGTTTACACGAATGAATATAATGTGCAATTAAAACGAATTGTAAATTTGAAGGTCTTAATGAAACTTTGGTAGATTAGCTATGAGATAAAAAAAGGACTTTGTAAATATATCTCAAAAACATTTAGCAAGTTTGCCCTGACCAGGATGAAATTAGACGATTGATGATGTGTTACCTGTTAGTATAATGTATGTATATTTTCAGTTTCAGAAGTACAAGTTTATCTAAGAGTGTGGGCAAAGTTTAATTACAGAAAATGTACATGCTACAATAGAAAATTTACTTTATTAGGTCATAGGAGTCTGTATTGAAATATTACTTGCATTTGTTCACTGTTATTTTTTGTTGTCAAATGTTTTTAATAAACCAAAAATATATAACATTATGTTTTCACCCGTTTCGTTTCTTAACATTGCCAAACTAAACTAAAATGCATAAAAATATATTTGTTCCCTAGCTGCAATTGCATCAAACACATTTTTTGGTGGTTGAAATCCACAGGATACGAAAATACGCCTACACAGTTTTCTGGCGAGATAATTCGGACGTACACCAAGACGTTAAGTAAGGTACACGCACTTAATTTGTGTAATAATTTATTAGGTGGTACAGTCAATGATCTTGTCGTCTTTGTGTTTTCCTTAACATGCTGACGTCGATGAGGTATTCCTTTTGTAAACCTTTCCAGTTTGTTATTTGTCATCTAGTCACGTGGAAAATTAGACTTTGGCATATATGTCTGTAGGTAGGCTTGTACTAGCAAGCTGAAGCCAATATTTTATCAGTATAAATGCTTAATTCTCCCTTTTTAATAGTCAGTCAAGCTATTCTGAGTACGATGTCTTTCTTTTCAAAAAAACCTACCTTTTATCTACCTTTCACTCATATTTTACCCAAAAATCCTATTGTTTTCTTTTCCAGTCACACTTGTTAAATTGCCACTCATACTTCTTCCAGTTTTGTTACAAAGGTGCCTATAAAAATAACAATAACACAATGGAATTTCACGACATTCAGGTAAAGTTAGCAATGAGGATAGATTAATGCATACACCAGTATACGCCTTCATATAAAATTCAGATATAATAGGAAATGGAGTGATAAAAAAGTACAGTAAGAGCCACGCCGTTAAAACATGGCGAACAAGTAGTTGTCGAAATGCATCAAATCCCATTACATGGAATAGTAGAAAGTTCACATAATATCGTATCACAAGTCGCTGATTTCTTTTCCTTATCGTAGAAATATTTGAATAAGAAGGGCATGGAATGCTGAATGAACAGCGATTGATTCACATATCTTCGGTATTTAACTATATCCACTGAAAAATATTGGACATTGAGCATTTACTGAAAGTGATACAAATCCTTTATTCAGTGCGTAAACATTCTTTCTCACACACCAAACGATCCTTTCTTTTGTGCATAAAAAGTAAATAATTTGATGTAATTTTTCAACTTGAGCAACAAAAAGCTTCACATTTACACGCGCTTTACAAGTCACAAGTTATAGTTATATAGCATCAATTGGATATGTATTACATTTTTTAGTATTCGGCAAATACATACTAAGAAAACGATACTATAGTCAGCTACGACTTGGAACTTCTATAACTGTACCAATTATTACCCAAATACATGAAACATGACCATCTATGAAACTTATCTACAAGACTACGTTGTAACCAGAAAACAGTCCACACATTTCGTTCAATAACTGAAATGCTATCAAGTTAAAATTTTGGGGAAAAAATGGACAGGACAGGGAGACGCATAAACAACCAGTGAGCCATGATATTTTTCCAGTGTGAAGCAGCGCACTTGACACCAGTCTCAAAAGAAGCCGCAATCAATGAACAATGACAGAGTCTAGACCAGAGCGTTTCAAATGCGTCGTTCATCCCTACTTTTTTGCAGTTTCATCCATTTTCAATCTTTAAACACCCCTATCTACCAATTGCATATCATTAACTTACAATTAGTCAACTCTTTCTTTAAAGCAGTAGCAGGGAATATGGCGATAACTTTATCGTGGGCATCAAGACCCTTGTTTTTTAGATTAATACACATCCCCGCATTTGTGTTCTTCGTATTGATTTTCTGTGTGAATGGGAAAGTTGAAAATAAAACTGAAGCATTTGGACAAATTTCATCATCGTCTCCTACATTTTTAGTGTCATCCAATATTTATTATGTTACAAGTGAAGGAAGAAATTCCCGTTTTTATCGCACATTAAATAAACAAGAGAAAAAAAGAGGAATGGACTCATCGCCAAAAACAACACAAGTAAAAGCGGAGATTTCGTTTGAAGTTGCTCCGAAGAAATCAAACTTTACAAGTCCGCCTGCAATGGTAATGCTGGCAAATAAAATGGAGAGAACAAAGAAAGTGATTCATCGCTTCCGTCGGCAAATCGTGCCGCTGCCGAGGCGGACAATGAAACCTAAAAACGGAAGTAAGGATGGTGATCCAAGCATAAGCCCGGAAACTGAAAAGTTGATAAATGTCTACCAAACTTTTATAATTGACTATGCTTTTAGAAGGGAGTGGAACAGTGCTCAATTTATTTTACCTCAACAAGTCAGCTTGAAAGTTTGTCAGTATTTTACTCTCGCTGTTTTGCTGTCGAAAGCATCTCTAAATCTTAATTGTTCTAATAGTTTACATACCAGTGATTTTATGAAGACTGATCTCAGACAACCTATTATATTTGCAGATTTTATTGCTGAAGATAAAAATAAGAAAAATAATCACACGAATCTCATGGTTGAAAAATTATTAGCAGAGTACAGTTCAAAAAGGAAGATTTTATTGCTAATGAGAAATAAAAGTGTGGATGAAATTGTAAATAGTGTCAGACCAGAAATCATGATAAACTATAAATGGACTTTAGTCAGACAATTGCCAACTAAGAATGGAAGTGATGAGCAATTGGAAATTTATAAAGTGTTTGGATTTGCAACAGCCGTTGAACCACTGTTTCAAAAAATTGGTTCATGGAACAGGTCGGAAGGATTGCAAATCGATTCACATAAGGATACTGGGATTGTTAGCTTTGAAGGACGAATGCTGAGAGTAACAACTGTGGCTGTACGCGTTTAAATTCATTTGTCATTCAAATAGTCAAAATTTTATGCAATGATAATTAACCCATTTTCCATTTCATTTGACACAATGACACAGTTATTTTTTTCATTATTTGAAATCAGAGTATATACTTAAATTAACATTACTAATGGTATGCAACTTTCTTCCCATAGCATTAAATGGACATCAGTCATCAGTAGTTCTAAATAAAGAATGTAAACACTTTCAGGGACCACCAGTTGTAAATCTACACCGACCTGCATTAGGATCCATTGGGAAAAGGTCACAACTTGCAACTGGATACTTACCTGACCTTTTGGACCTGATGAGCATAGTTTTGAATTTCAAGTAAATCATAAATAGATGTCTACTATCGTCTCATCTTTAATCCCAGCATTTAATTAATTGACTTAAATTTCTTTCAAAGATATTTTATACGAACTCCTCCTGATGGCAAGTTTGGTGACAAAGATAGTAATGGTAATTGGTCTGGAATGGTTGGGATGCTTCAAAGAAATGTAGGTTTTAAGTAATAAAGTTCTACCTTTACCAATTTTAAATCTTAAATACGGTCAGCTACAAAAATCATTTTTACAAATTGATACAAACATACAAAATTGTACTCTATTGAATCAATGATGAAGTTATAAATCGACCGTTTTTACTTATCAATGCGTATTGACTTTCTTAAAATATAAATAGGAAGCAGACATTGCCCTGATGTCTTTCAGTTTTACTAAAAACAGGTTATCAGTCATGGATTTTTCCCCTCCCGTGGAATATAGCGCAGTAAGTATCCTACGCGAAGTTGTTACTTATGTCAAATCATATAAATATATATGGCCATTATACAATGCAAAGCAAAAGTGTGCATATCATCATCACAGTATTTCAACGTAAAAATTTGTTCTCATTTTTGTTATTTTATTAAACTGAAATTTGCAGACCCGACTCCTGATTCGTCGGGATTGGCAAGTTGCTGAACTAAAACTAGATGCATTCATCAGACCTTTCGATTGGCAGGTTTGGCTGTCCATTTTCGTATTGATTGGGTTGGGAACTATCACATTAATAATTTTTACAAGCTTTCGACTTTTCAATGCAACACCAGGAGAGTCGATGTGGTTACTGTCAAGTTGCTTTCTTCTCCAAGGTTAGTAATCGATACTCTCATGTAACAATGCCTAGTGAACGTGATATTTACATGCAATTGCTGCAATTTGACACACTTGACCAATTCTTATAGGGCAAAGTGAACATACAACAATCCGGGTAACACCATATCGGATAGCAGTCGGCACTTTTTGGATACTTGCCGTTTTTATGTTCGCTTGTTACACTGCTCGTTTAACATCGTTCCTAGCAGCGGACACCAATAAACTTCCAGTAAAAGACTTAAATGAAGCCGTGAGGAGTAATGCATGGAAAATCGGCCTTGTCAAAGGCTCCTCGTTTTTGGAGAAGGTTAAGGTATGCGAAAGTTTTCATCACACCTGCACCATGTAATTTTAACCCTTTGATTAGAATGTCAATGTCAAGAAGTATGATTATGATTACTGTTATTGATTTGTAGGAATCTAAATCAAGTGAAATGACACTATTGTGGAAACGTCTTCAAGCTGATTCGTCTGTGCTGGTGAATGGGTTTCAAGATGGAACACAGAAGGTTTACAAGGAACGATACATATTTTTTACAAGCGAATTAATCCCAACTTTCATGGTGAAAGGAAACTGCTCATATGCGTGGCTACCAGGAAAATATTTTCCAGGATTTGGATACATGGGTTATCAAAAAGGACTACCGTATTCATCGACTATTTCTCATAAGTACAAATATAACACAAGTCGCTCGACCACATAGTATCTTAACATTTCAGTTGGATTAATTGTGGTCACTTTATAATGTTTCGTAGGCTGTCCAAAATACGTGAGACTGGACTGATGAGACGTACATTCAAAAAGTGGTGGGGCACATCTTCATCCTGTAATGGGGTCAGAACTGGCAGCGATGCATTTACAGCCATAAGCTTACATGAAACTGGATCGGCGTTCCTTGTATTGCTTTTTGGGGCGTGTATAGCTATGGTCCTTGGAGCTATTGAATTCATGCTATCCACAAAGCGTGAAAACTTGCAAGGCAAAACTGATAACTTTATTGTTTCAGATAAAGAATTCGCAGCGCCAATTGTTCAAGGGACTGTTGGAAACTTATTACCAATTCTCATGCATTATGATAGGTCATTTATCTGGAGGGTTGAGGACAAAGTGGGATTACAAACTGCAGCCCCCTATGCAGCCTTGAATTCCGCAGCACAAAAGAAATTTTACAATTACAAAAACATTCAGTTTTAAGTTAAATATCTTTTGTGTAGAACCTTCTGTGTTTTTTCATGAACACGATTTTTTTACAATACTACTAATATTCCTCATTAACTGTTTTATACTTACAAACATAGATCGTATAAACTCAAAGTAAGAACTGTCCCATCTTCATGCTTATTTGGGGATGCTTCGTTATAAAAACTAATTAGGCAAGCATTTTCGTATTACAAAACTATCGATGAAAAACCCTTTGCTTTGGAAATAAAACCTTAACTTCTGATAATTGTAATTTTAACCCGATTAGTTTTTTGAATATTTAAAAAAACGAATAAAAAGCAATACCAATGATTGTTTATATCAAATTGCAATTGTTAAAATTTGTACACATTTATTTTGCGACCGGTAAATTAATAAAATATTTATGTTTAAAATCATTTTACAGAAGTCCGTCTTTCATTAAAATCAAATAAAAACACAGGGAAAGTTATATGGCCAACTTATTTGGCGCCAAAATATGAGATTAAAAAAGTAATAAAATTAAAATAATTAAAAGAGACATAAGTAACCGCAATAATACTATTATTACGCATTTTACATTCTTATCTTGTTTGCTCTAGGCCGTTTTGTACCACTGGTGTTAGTAGTGTTCTCTGAAGGCCCTGGTGAGGAGTTGCCAACTGAAACCTGAGACGGGTTAAATTCAGTGGCGCCAGCATTAGATTTCTCTTTCTCTTTAGCTTTCTGTACTGCTTGTGCAAACATTGATGCAATTTTATTTGGTTTTCCAGTTTTATTGTTATGTTGATTCCTCTTTCTGGAAAAAGTACTTAGCGGAGTAGCAGGTAACTTGAAGTCTGATCGCGGACTAGCTTCAATTTCATTAGTGTTTGGTGTAGTGGGACAGCTATCATTCAATGACTCAGATTCAGAAGTGCATTGATCATCATTCGAATGAAATACATTATCGAGATCCCCACCGCTACTGAAACTGTTGGCAAAAGGCATAATAGCAGAGGTAGAATTTTCTTTTGTTGCAGAAAACGATGGTTTTCCGTGACCTTTAACGTCATTGTTCATACCGACGACAGGGCTAATGAAGTCTCCAGCTCCACCCAGTGAAAACTTTTCATCACTATTCATCGAGTTGTCTCCGTCAAACACTAGGGGCTCATATTTCACACTCAACATTCCGTCTCGAAATCCTTCCATGCTGCCTTCCAACGATCTCCAGTTGTTAAAATTTTGTACCTTTAAATGAAATGGTTAAGTCATTCATTATAATTAATGCAGGAAATCGTAAACTATTTTAAAATTGATTGATGGTTTATTGTTTTATTTTACCGAAGATCGAATCCACTTGGAAAGACAGTTAACATATCTCGGTGTACGTATATAGCGATCGTCAACCAGTAGAATTGCTCCCCAGTCATTTCTATGGCGAATGCATCTTCCTAATGCCTGATTCAAAGCTCTGTAATTTTCAATTAAAAGTTTTTTGTTAGTTTTTGCCTTTTCGTTGCTTCTTAGAAAAGTTTTAAAAATAATTTCAAATTCTCACCTGAACGCTTGAATTTCATACCACTCGCCGCCTGCAAGTAAGCCACGACTTGTATTTTTACTATTGTAGTCACGCTTTAATTCAACTTGCATGTCCCTTACATTAGGAAACGGGATGCCCACCTATGGAAAAATAATGAAATTATACAAATAATGACCAGTTTCACCATTACAAACTCTAATTTGTGATTTATATACTTACGCAGATAACGGCACGAGCATTATGATCAGCAAAGTCCAAACCTTCACTAACTTTACCCCTGCAAACAGCGAGGAAGAGGGCACCAGTCTGACCAGTCATGGACGTATTCTATCAACATGATATTAAATTCAGAAATACTATCAACTAAACCAATAACTTGCGGAAGTTGTAACTTACGTTGTCATGATTAGATTCATTGACTGCTTCATAAAAAGTGTCCATTGCTTCCTGAAACATAGTTGGTCCAGAGCGTGGTTCCAACACAACCGTTTTGACTGCTTCAATTTGATCCAACAAGCCCGTAGTTTTCCATCTTTAATTGGCACAAGTCAAAGTTGTATATTTTGATAATTTTCTTTCATGCCATACATACGTTTTACCGATCTCACCTTGTAGTCAGGTTCTCCAACATTTTGTAGGACGGAAAGAAACAAAGAACACCATGCGGCATAACTTGACAAACACGAAGGACGATATTTCCAATTTCATCTTGATACTTCAGTGTCGATGCATTTGCGTATGAACCATTCAGGTTTCCACCATTGGGACCAGTGCCAACAACAGCTGCCCAACACTAAACAATACAAGCAAACTTCATATAATAAACGCATTGTATGATTAACTGAAGTTGAACTCATGATTTCATACCTGTGATTTGTTGATGACGTGGTTTGCTTCCAGTTTTAAGGGGAATGGTGTATCAAGCTCAGACTCAAAAGACTGCATTGGAGATAGAGTTCCAGAGGTCAGTACAATGGAATGAACACTTAGCTTCAGAAACTAAAGTCAATATTTTATTGTTAGGTTAAACTAAAGTACATAAACCTCGACTTTTAGAAAAAGTGTAAAATTTAGGTGACCCAATTAGTATACAGTATTACCTCAAACGCTACAGCAGGATTCAAACACCATAAATGTAAGCTTAACACCTGGTATGTTCTCATGGGACCAGTATTTCCATCCCTACGGCCTCTCACAGTGTCCTTTGACATTGCAACACGGAAGTCCCCTCGATGACGTCCGTTACTCTTATACAACGCTTCGAACAGCTTGAAAACATTCTCAATTGTCGAAAGACTTTGTGACGTTATCACAGGTTTTTCGTCAACCCGTTTGCTACCGCGCTCTTTCTCTGCCTCAAATTGGGCATCACGTTGTGTTGAAATCGCAACAAAATAAGTCTGAAAATAATTTTTAAATACGTAAATATGAAAACTGCAAGCTTAAAGTAAAAAATGTACACGAAAGTGATAGCTCGATGTTTTCACTTATTTTTTAAATTACCAATTGCATTTTAATATTTTCTTCGTCAAGTCCTGACGCTTGTATTGATCCCAAAAAATCAGTCCCAGTCCAACATTTTCCTGAGCTAGTGAAAGTATTTTCTCTCAGTTCCGGAGTTTGCGTATCCATCCATTGACTTATTGTTGACAACATTTTCGACTAACAAAATACATTTTTCATTAAAATATTTATATTGTTTTCAAAGATTAAAGTCGATGTTATAGATAGAAATTTTACAATTTCAGAGTGAGCATAAGGTTCATTTCCCAGTCTCCCAATTTTCTCGCAGTCTTGCATTGCACGCTGAATGTCATCTTGTTTCAGCGAAATGTTGGAAGACTCCCTGGCTGCATCTTCCATATTATGTGCTTCATCAAATATGAGAACATGTCCTTCTAGCTCCAAGCTCATCTGTAATATTGTAATTAAACTTGGTCAATATTTATGTATATACATAAGTAAACGTACTTGAATAAATGCAGAATTTCAAAACTTACACTTTTTCTGATGTTTGGATCAATCATGTAGTTGTAGGGACAAAAGATAATGTCGGCATTTTGTAAAAGAAATCTCGTAACATAATATGGGCAAGCCTTATGCTGCAAAATTTTAAAAAATACACCCGTCAATGCGCACAAGTTTATTAAATTAAAAATATTAACTTCTCTAATTGTGATTTGACTGACCTTACGACCAATGAAAACAAGGTCTTCTACATCATACGCAGGCGACAATCCGGCGTTACTCAAAGCCCCAAAATTTGCCAATTTCCTAGCTCCAGTATGCCAGATACAACCACCTTTTCCCTGCATTTAAGTAAGAAAACGATGTAAAAAATAGTTTAAATTACCATTTACTGAGGGCAACTATTTAATTTACATGTGCTCAAAAAACTTACAGAAAATGCGTTTTGAAGCAAGTCCCGACAAGCTTCATTTTTGTTAGGTAGCTTTTCAACAGTAGGGTTAATACAAGTATGTTCTCGACTTGCCAATACAACCGATCTAAAAAAGTGAACATTAAGTAAAACAGTAAATTTTAAATGTTATAATTTAAGTTATAAGTCCTAAAAGTACATAGAAACATATAAAATGGAATTACATACATATATCACAAAAAAAGTCGTGTTTCAATACTGGAATACAGAAAATTTTGTATACTATTACACATTTTGTATTTTAGTATCAAAAATGTGACATGGCACTTTTATCCTAATAATTTGAAGAAGTATTTTGACTTAAATCATTTTATCTTACACGTCTCAAGCCTAACGTAGTTACAACATAAATATGTGCGACAAGTCTGCATTAAATCCAGACGCATGACAAGAATGACGTATCTAAAAACTAATTAAAAGACTTCACGACTATCAATACTAGAGTCGTGTGCTGCAAAGAGTGATAAAGAACATCAAATAAATCCCTCATCACCTTTCAACAGGACGCATTCACTGTAAAAGCAGCACAACACAAGTAAGGAAACATCGGAAAAGAGGGGAGATGACAAACAGCGACCTGCCTCTCCCTGACATGAGCACGACCATGATCACAATACACTCAATCCAAGTCAACCATGCGAGAAAATGTCCTATAGAAGAAGGGAGGAGATGTCCCAGCTTGAAATCGATTTCATTATACTACAAAAAATGAAATTTAGTCACTGCTGATGTGGTCTAAACCCTGGTTTCATAATCATTTTATCCCCTGCTGAATCGAATTACGTATTTATTGTACTGTAAACATTAATGCATATTAAACTAGAGATCAGTTTTTAGACATGGTTTGGTTTGGCTTCGAATTCAGAGCGTCATCAACGATTCATCAAGAGACCCGGACGACAACACACGTTCTAAAATGAAAGCTTATAAGCTGCGAAAGCCTACACAGGTATCTTTCCACTTTCATTCATTAATATCTGTTAAATAATCGCAAATAACAATACCAACTCAAAATTAATACTATAATTATCCACAGAAAAAAAAGAAGGCTGCTTTGTGTGATAAAAAGAAAAATCTTCGCAATTCAACAGAATTACGTCGAAAAATTCGAGTGAATTTGAGAGCTTAAAAACTAATAATTTAACGTGATCATCAACAGATTTTGGATTCTCTAGAGAATACACGTCTTTTACAGATGTGTATCAATACACTGTACGAATATTCATCTCTTGAATTGTTTCAAAGTAGGTAAAAATGACAAAATGTCCCTGTTTTCCACAAATTAAAGCACCACTACACACACAAAGAAGATGAATCGTCATCATGAGGAATGTCTCCGTTTGTAGTGCTACTTGAAATTTTGGGGATCTGAACTGAATGAAATCATCATCTCTTTTTCTTTTGACATTTCTATAATCATCATAAAATCAACTCTCTTCTCATCTAAAGATGTACTGTACATCATCAACATCGTCATCATCAAACTCTTCAAAATTCATTAGACCAAGGGACCGTAATGCATCAGCATCCTATCACGCAACAAGCACAAGTGCTACTCTTTTTTGATGAGTCAGAGTAAATTAATATATATATGAATGATTCCTTTAAGAGTTTAAGCTAACTTTTTCTGCGTGGTGCATGGTATACTATTCAAATTTCATTTTAACAAGCCTTATAATTATATCGCCTTTTAGAATCATAATCATATCATGGGTGGCTGTTACTACGGTACTTTCAAGCGGAAGCCGCTTGCTGTGCCTCCAAGAGTACTAGAACATTGTTTCCTCAAGAGACATTTTCTCTTCTGCGTCCTCTTTCCCTCTCTTTGGCATCGCATCGCACTATGAATCAGTTTGATCTCAGTGTAAAAAATTCATGGTGAAACAGAGCTCAGAGAGCATTAAATATCAACATATTATTATGTATTATGTAAGCCCTAAGAAGAGAGAGATTTTTTTCGAAAAGAACATACTTCCCTTCCCCTCTTCATTCATTCATTCGAAGGGGTACCATCCTAAAAAATTGTAATGATACCCTACCAAAGAGAGATTTATAGACGGTGTCTTTTTGTACGATGTGTATGAGTCCACAATTCATGTTTTTGCTTTTTATCCCCCTCCTCCTCGTTGTACCATTTCCATTACTTCACTATGACTCATTCTGAAGCTTTTTGAAAATCGAATATTTTCAAAAATAATATTATGCAAGCTATTTTGTGGTGGTAATGCTTACCTTAAAGAAAAATCTTACACGATCATGAAACTGAATACTAAATTCAAATTAAAGGCTTGGTAAATGAAGTCCTAACTCAAAATGCAGTTCCTGATCACAAGAAAGTTTATATGATCAAGTTTGATATAACCATGGCAACCGGATAGTCTAAACTATTGCAATTTATGCAAATGAATGTTATATTTATTTATTTAAATGAATAGTCACAATATTGGTACAAATAAGAAAACGTCGAACTGTAAATGAGAAAAGTATGGAATGGCATCTTAGAAAACAAAGTAGTCTAAATTCGGTCATCCAAGAAATTATTGGCCATGAGCAAAATAGTCTTGAATATATTGTCTTTTAGAGCATTGTATGTATGCTTACAGCAAACAGAAATTGAATGTTTTCTTTATGGTATTCCTCTTCTCTTGTTTCGTGTAAACGTGTGGCATAACAGTGGTTGAGGGGTTACACATTCGTATGTATGCTTTAATACGTCACATCTTTGTTTTTTTACTCAGAAGAATGGCCTTAAGGTATCGGATGAGTAAAACAGTATAAGAGCATCTGCCCAAAAATAATAAAACTGTTTATTTGCCGAAACATAAAGGGCAAAGCTTTCTTTGCTCAGAATGAAGCCACTTAAAAGTACATTTCTTTCATCCTTCTCTTTGTAAAAACGGCATGACTATGAATACAAATAAGAAGGACAATTAAGGCCTCTGGTAATGGTAACACAATTCCATATATGAAGAAACAGATGAAAAGATGCATCATTTGGTGAAAGGTAAATATATATATTCTGATTTTCTGTATTGACATAACATCAAAAGAAAATGAAAACTTTGAAATTAAGTAAAATGTGATATATTGTAGACATCAAACATTAATGTACGTGACTGTGACTGCACCTAGGTGTCAGTTCAATAATTTAAAATACATCATTCAGCGATTTTATAAAACCAAACTTAACATTAATACTTTTTTCAAAATAAAGTTTGCATACGTACCTAACATTCTTGTATCCAGTCTTGCGTAGTTCTCGTGTAATCTGAGCAATCTGTTTGTGAGTTCGGGTTCCAAAAAATATTTTTGGTACTCTATAATCGCAAATATGTCAACATGTTTACAAAGAACAATACTTGAAATGAAAACCTCTTCGTTAAGTCAGAAGATATACTTACGTAAGCTTTGTTTCGGCAGGAACAAAGTATGGACTATCATCTGTTTCTTGCGGTTTAGTTCTTTTCTTAATTGCAACACTTTCCCTCAGGGTATCGGCATCGCCACTTGAATCAGACGTGTAGTTACTTTGATTCTGCATATTATTTAAATCATATTTTCGTATCCGCAATTTACAAGCCACATATATCATACATACATAATATATTATTGTCAAGCCTCTTACAAGATTGGAAGACGTCGAAAATCGAGAACGCTTTGAAGGCTTGAAATCGTCATCATCGTCGTCAGTCAAGTCAAACACAGGAATTCTGGATCCTTCAGTAGAAACATCAAAAGAAGAATCCGTCTGATCTTGTTTTCCATTTCCTGTGAAACAATGAAAATCAAATGATTTCAAGCAAATAAAATTTTATTCAGTGACATGTGGAAAATAGAGCTAATGCATTCTATATACAAAGCATACCAATCAGAATGGGGCATTGTGACACCAAACGAAAAGTAAAGGTCTTAATATGTTGTAAAAGAAATCTAAACTAGTGTGACAACCTACTTCAATCCAAATAATAAAGGTTTTACTAGAGCAGTAAAACATTATTTTCGAAGTATTCAAATATTACAGCCATAAAACAGTGTTAAATATTCACTCCAGAAAGCTTTAAAACTTACGAATGTATGAATGAATATTGCAAACATTATGTTATCGCTTGATTATTACAGGGAACCACACAAAACAGCACAGCACATGAATTGCATCCACAATCGCTGTAAATATATACTAGTACGTCTATTAATATGTTTGATGTTTATTATTCGACGCTTTTTAAAAATAACCTATTTTTACATTATTGGTAATGCCAATTTAGCGAAGGCAAAGAAAGGCTTGCTGAGTATTTAAAAATGTAAAAACTGTTTATTTTTCAACAGCAAACCACGGCGGAACTAAAGATGATTACCACCTTTGGAGGGGAAATAACATTTGTGAGGGTATAAATTTTCTTAATTTATTTAAGAAAAAAGTAGTTAGAAAGTACAGGAACGTTACAAATGGCATGCATGAATGTGGAATCATTGGAATCCTACATTTCATTATCAGAAATTGTAGATTATCATGGCTAAATCAAAGATCAAAGCGAAGAAGAAAGGTTAATTTTCTAATTTTAAGTTAGTGCAGACAGTAATTTTTAGACGTGCAAATTAAAAATTCGATGCCAGAGCCAGATTTCAAATCTGAAATAGTACCTTATAAAATTATCAAGCTACAGTTGTAATTTTGGGATTCTTCATTTAATTGTGTGTTACTATGGATAATTCAAATCGTTTACCTGGCAAACGACGAGTTTTTAAATGCATAGTACAGTACAAATATGAAGATTACAAGAATGGTAATATTTTAATGATTAATGAATTCGTAACTAATTAATGCCTCAAAAATGTTCTGGGTACACTAAATATTATCTTCGAACTGGAACTTAAAACTTTTGGATTCATTTAAGATAATATGTTGAGCCGGATATTTGATGCCTGTATGAAAATCAATGATTCTTCTTTGAAAAATTACCCAATACCTTGAAGGCACTTTCTCTTATCTTATTATGTTTTGTTCTGTTATATTTAGGAGAATGGAACGGAGATGCAAAATTCCATTAAATGTTCCCTCACACTTATCATACGTCTTAAATGCATTTGCATACTTATTGATTATCTTTCAAGGTTTTACAAAATTGTAGTTTTTTCATAATGAGTTATGAAAGATCTGAAGAATCTATAATTTAAATTACTTAATTGTAAAGAACCGTCTATCGTAATGTTGCTGGAATACTATTTTTCTGGGGCTCATTAGCATTTAGCATAACCATTGAGTTCATATTTTTTTTCCGTTTGCCAACAGATAAAGATAATGAAATTTAACATTATTCGGTAAAAAATTAAGCACTGGCCAATAAAAATTACTGTAAAATAGTTGTCCGTTATTTTTCCTCTTTATGTGGAATAGTCTAGTACGGTGTCAGGTAACACTAACTTCATGTTTAGAAGTTAGTTTCTATAACGATTTCAAGATTGTATGTAAGTTCGAAACATAAATTTCTCTTCTCTACATGTCTATTTATTGCAGTGTTTCTGAAACCTTCAATAGAAATAATCTTTGCATCTATTTATGACCTTATATCTTGAATTTCATTGTTAGGCACATATAATTCAGTTAAAAGTGACATTAACTATGTTTTATAAACGTCAGATTAATTTAGCCAAGTATTGTTAGTCTTCATACTTATTTATTACGATCATGTATATGCAATTGGTCCAACTTAAAAAAACATGTTTAGACATTAAATCAAATCCAAAACGGTTACTCCTTTTAAAAAATCTTTCAAAAGAGTATCCATCAAACTAATGAAAAAACTTTTGCAATTATCTGTCGAATCACAAATGTAAAATCTCGTCACTCTCAATATCAATTTTAAAGATTTGAGAGAAAATACTGCAACTGAAATGCACAGTGCATTACAATGAATGATGTGTGGTACTGACTGCCTACCAACAACCAATATTATTGATGATGGAGGCAATGATGACTAGATAAATAGCAGTCGGTGAGTCAGCCAAGCCAACAAGCCGCAATCCAGAAGTGAAGGAAAAGGTCTTGTACTTTTAGTTATTTGAGTACAGAACAGAGTATCATGAAATTTCTAACTAAAAGACTACAACTGACAACAATTTCACATCAGTCAGTATGCCAGAAAATTAGAGTGTGGAACCCCACCAGACTCCGGAGATTGGTTCTCCTTTTTTCTCCCTTTCTATTTTCTGGATTTTCAACACAAAGAACTACAATTTATTTCGATGAGAAGCGACAACAGAGAAGAGAAAGAGTGAAAGACTTATTGGAAGGAAAAGCCTTGCTTGCTGCTGGATAGATAGAATCATGCAGGGAGAGAATTAAACCCGCCAATTTTCTTCACATATCACTGAATGTAAAAGGAAGAAGAGAGATCGTTGGACCGAGAAAAAGCTGTCAGAGTCAAGCGTTGAAATGCGCATTATTACGTCAAAGTCCTCTTCAACATTTCTGTCCTCTATCATACAAGAAAGAAAATATAGCTTTGAAATAAACCATGTTTTATAATATACACTTGGTTTTCCTGCTATTCCTTTCATATGCATCATACACACTTGAGGGAGTTGGTCACATGATAATACACGATTTCCTTTCCCCACTACTATTATAAAAGTATTACATTATTACTCACTCTCAACAATAAATGGCTACTGACTAACCTTCACCATACACACAACAAAGTGAAAGAACGACTGGCGTTGCCACTTTTCTACTGCAGAATAAAATCATACGAAATAGTATTACTTGTGAATATACATATATTTATTATAATAGTGTAATTTTTTAAGCCACTCTATATCGTTATATTCGTTATGTCTGGAAGAAGTTCCTGAAATGTATATCACCACATTACCCCGACTACGACGACAACAGAGGATGCGGCTCTCCGAAAATAATTCACAGTCAGACTCGAATTTTACACTGTTATGTACCAACTTGAAAGATAAAAACAGGTCTGAATCTCAAATAAACTCTGAATCAAAACCTAAGAATAATTGGAAAAATGGCCATATCTCAGATATGGCTGCAGGTATCTTTATGAAATTTGGACCAATTACTCACTGTTGGAGGATGCATTGATGCAATACCAAAACATGGAATATGTCCTGCTAGTAGGCGGTGGCGGTGACATGGTGCGATTTGAGCCTGAGTCAAAACCTAAGAATAATTTTTTTGATGATGTTTTTTCAAACAAATATTTTTTATCTTGTGCAATCGAAATGCACAGTGGGACTAAGTTTTAGACGCTGATTTTAAATTGCTATCAATCATAAAAATCCGTCAACGGAGACCTGAGCTACAAAAGGTACAGCACCAAGAGACCATTTGGCAGGTATGTGTTGTCAAAAATCCGATTTATGAACTTTTTACGCCTCATATCAGGCATTGTATAACATAATAGTGTTCCCTGATCATGATAGTACAACACTGTTTCATCAAAAAACCTCGCCACCTCAAAGCGGTATGTCGTTGTTGTTGGACCACATGTGGCAAGCAGCGCTACCTGGTGAAAAATGTCCGGTACACCCTAAATTTGAAAATTTGGAGTAAAATGGATTTCAGAATCAGATTCTACATTAAATTTGGAATATGTATGATAGCAAGACGAAAAATATTTTCACCAACTTTTCGTTCGGTACACTTCGATAAAACGACGAGCTGTATTCCCTGCTTATTTCATTACGAAATCTTGAGTTTCAAAATTATGGGCATGTCTTGTTTTTAAAAAACTAATATTTGATTTGTACAATACTTATTCTAATGGTAAATTTATAATGCACTACATTGTCAACATGTTTTGGCATTTTTGTGCCTCATGTTTTTGTATTTCAGGTTCATTAGGTACTTGTGCTTATCTAGCTACACGTGCTTTGATAGCTTTATTAATCGTCAGCAGAGATGACAAAAATAGCCAATAAACAGTAATTTTTCCTGTACAGCAAAACAGGTTCAAAGGCTTGGTTAAAACTACGTGAATGTCTGTGAACAAGATGATGTACATAATATATTAATATTTTTGCAATTGTACCATGTACCATGTAAAAATAAATTTGGTTTTGACCGATCGATTTTGCAATGAGAATTACCAATAAGTTTTTTTGGTTTATGTTATGACCGTTTCTTGTATTCTGGAAACAAGTTTGTACGAGTACACACTACACACTGTTTTTATTAGTTTTTATACAGATGAAAAATTTATAAAATTAGCACGGTTTTCTGTTACTTCAATTATTTTGTTGGTACATTTATGAAACAAATTAGTTCAATTTTTGAAATTAAATGCTTTATTGACTATGCATTTAGACAAAAAAGGAAATATTTAGTTACCGAATACGTTTTGGATTAGATTTTTAACAGAATTAGTCTGACTGAAAAATAGTGCATTTGTTTTTAAAATGGAATCAGGAAGGAAGGAAATTCTTACAGAAGAGGAGCAAAATGGATTGAAGAAAATGAAAGTGCTTAACAATGGTAAAAAATAACGTATTTAATTAATGAAGTTTTGTCAATATAGCAAATGATGTTTTTTCCTCACAGCATTTATTGCTCAGAACAGTGCAAGTGAAAGTGTATTGGACTTTATGTCTAAAGCCGGACAAGATGATGCTCTCATGCTACGTTATCTAGTAGGAAGGAAAAATCGACCTGATCATGCATGGGAAACTGTAAGATAACTGAAATATAAACGTAAATTTGATAAAATGCTCTTTAAGGGGGTGATCGCTACTAGGAGGGAGACCCCTACCCAACTCCGTCTGTTTACGAGCTTTACCCTCAGTCATTCAGCTCATTCACTCATCAGTTCA